>JAQZBX010007167.1:31714-51328 GCA_029593785.1 Cabassous unicinctus
TAATTGTGGAATATCTTTTTCCAGCCTTTAACTTTCCATCAGTTTATATACTTGGGTCTAAGGAGAGTCTCTTGTAGTAAGCATATACATGGCTTATATTTTCTTATCCATTCCACCAATCTGTGTCTTTTGATTGGAGAGTTTATTCCATTACTCAATATTATTACTGTAAAGGCAGTTCTTTATCCATTTTGATCCCTGGGTTTTATCTGTCAAATATTGATTTCACCACTTTATTTTTTTTACACTTTTAGCTACTTTTCTGATAATCTTCATTTCTAGACTCTCTTCCAAGCCTCTCTTTCCTGTCTTTTCTTTTCAGGTTGTAGCACTCTGTAGCAGTTTGATATTGTTTATAAATTCCAAAAATAGATATTGGATTATGTTTGTAAACTGGTTTGTTCCTCTGGGCATATTAGATTATATTGGATTCAGAGGTTTTACTTTTACTTGATTAAATAATGATTGAGGCTTTGACTGGGCCACGTCAGTAGGACATTGAGTCCCCGCCCCCTTGGTGGGCAAGGACTCACAGAGAAACCACACCACAGAGAAGGGAGTTTTGAGTTTTGAGCTGGAGCCCGGCAAGTAAACACATGGGAGAGAGCAGAGCAGTTGAGCCTGGAGAGAAACGAGCCCTGGGAAGAAATGAACCCAGGAAGCCTGAACTCTTGAAGATGTCAGCAGCCATCTTGCTCTAACATAAGGCAATAGACTTTGGTAAGGGAAGTAACTTATGCTTTATGGCCTGGTAACTGTAAGCTTCTACCCCAAATAAATACTCTTTATAAAAACCAACCAATTTCTGGTATTTTACATCAGCATCCCTTTGTTGACTAATACACACTTGCTTCAGTATTTCCTGTAAAGCCGGGTTCTTTGTTAAAAACTCTTATCAGTTGCTGTTTATATGTGAATATTCTAAACTCACCCTCATTTTTGAAGACAATCTTGCAGGATATAAGACTCTTGGCTGGCAGTTTTTCTCTTCTAGTATCTTAAATATACCATACCACTGCCTTCTTGCCTCCATAGTTTCTGATGAGAAATCAGCATTTAATCTTACTGGGCATGCACTCTATGTGATGGTTTGCTTCTCCCTCAGGATTTTTTCTTTATCTTTGGCATTGGTCATTCTGATTAGTATGTGTCTCAGAGTAGGTCTATTCAAATTTATTCAGATTGGAGTATACTGTGCTTCTTGGACACGCATATTTATGTCCTTCAATAGAGTTGGGATATTTTCTACCATTATTTCCTCTAATATTATTTCTTCCCCTTTTTCCTTCTCTTCACTTCATGGGACAACCATAACACATATGTGTGCATGTCTCTTGCCATCATTTAGTTCCCTGAGACCCTGTTCATTTTTTCCCATTCTTTTCTTTATCTGTTTTTCTGTAAGTTCACTTTCAGAGTCCTTGTTCTCAAGCACACTTATCATTTCTTCTGCCTCTTCAAATCTGCTGTTACATGCCTCCATTGTATCTTTTATTTCATTTATTTTGACTTTTATTCCCATAAGATCTTCCATTTTTCTATATATGATTTCAAATTCTTCTTTGTGATTGCCCAGTGTCTTCTTGATGTCCTTAATCTCTTTAATCATCTCTTTAAATTTATTAAGGAGATAAGGTTGAACATCTATGATTAGTTGTCTCAACTCTTTTATGTTATCTGGAAGCTTAGTTTTTTCCTTTGACTAGGCCATATCTTCCTATTTCTTGGCATGGATTGTAAATATTTATTGGTTTCTTGGCATCTGATTTACTAGAATTATTTATACTTGGTTCCTTTTCTCTCCTGAGTCTAAGGCTTTCTATTTGATTGGCTTTGTGCTACAGTCCCTCTTTGGTACTTAGTTCAATTTAATTTGGAACTTTATAGTGACTCATGTTTAGCCAATCTGATTTTTGTCAGCTCCTTTTCATCTACTTCTTGTCCTTTCTCCCTTGCTGGTTGCAGAATAGGAATAGAGAATGCAGTTAGTATTGTAAGCTGTGGTGGCTGAAGCTGCCCATTTTACCCCAGGAACCTATGAAGCTTCTCCGACATTTCTCCCCTGCCAGGGGTACAGATGTAGCCAAAGTTGTGTGCACTAATCCAAGCCATGCATGCCAAGGCCATCTATAGTTGCCCGGAGAGACTGATGGCACTCCATACCCCTTCCCCCTCTGCCTGGGGCAGGACTGGAGCCACAGGTGTGGACAGCAAACTAAGTCGTGCTAGTCAACAGTTGCCCAGGCAGACTTATGAAGCACTGGACCCCCTCTTACCCTGCCAGGGGCAGAAATGGAGCATCTATTGTGCCCAACAATCTAGTCCATGCAGGCCAAAAGCACCTGTAGTTTCCCAGAGAGGCTGGTGCAGGTTTCCCCAGCTTCCTTCTTTCCATCGGTGGAGCTGTTCCTAGGCTAGGTCTGCACTTTGACTTGGGTGGAAAGAAGCCTGTCCTTAACATCACTGTAATTTTCAGTCAGCTCTGCTTTCCCTCATGCTGGGGGTGGAGTTAAAATGGAGAATAACAACTTCTTTCCAACTTGGACATGTTCAAACTTTAGCTGTTCTTAGGATTGAACTTTAACCGGCAAATTTACTAATTGTTAGTTGAAATTGGTGCCTGACCATCTCTTCTTGCCCTGTTTTTGGGAAATGGAGCTTGCAATTCCAGCCAGGGAATAGGTCCCCAGGCAGCTTGCACTGCCAGTGGGGGATGGGCCCTAGCCTACATGGCATGGCATGCTCTACTCATGGATCTTCACTGCAGATAGGCGGTCTTCTCCTTCCATTCTTCCAAAGCTGTTGTAGAATACACTTCTGGTCTCCTGGGCCCTCCAAACAGTTGATTGACAGCTCTGGCTGATTACTAATTGCACAGTAGGATGAGCTGACTCTTGAGCTCCTTACTCTGCTACCATCTTGCCCCCTCTATACCATGCCCACCGTATTTAAGTCCAGAAACTTTATTTGATCAAGATATCCAAGGCTGATCCAAGACACAATAAATAAAAATAATAAATAACTGCTAATGAAACTGAATGTTGATTTGGCTTCTATATACACGAGTAAGCTCATGCTAGATTTAACCCTGCTGTAGAAAACAACTATAAGCTCTGGAGAAAAGAAAAACAAAAATAAAAAGCACTAAATAGTAAATAGAATCAAGCAAATTCTGGAGGTTTCATTGGTTTCTCTTAGCTTGAAGGCCATCCAAAGTAGAGGTCATATATATAGTGGCTCAAATTCTGAATGAAAATACACATAGTTTCTGGCATAAAGAACCAGAGGCCAGAATTTAGTGTAACCACAGCCTCTGGCAATGGGATAGGAGAATGCAGAAATGATAGAAACAGAGAGGGGGAAGCCCCAAATTCTGTAGATAAACTCTACCCAAAAATATGGTTGACCCCTAAAACACACATGCATGGAACAAACTCCTGTTAAATATAAAATAACTAGACTGAGATTTGAATCATTTCCCAATAATTGTTAGTTGAGTACAAAAAAAGTTAACTGCCTATTAAAAAATGTAATGCTCTTCAGGGAATATAAAAGAAACTAGAGTCTCCCAACATAATATGAACAATGTCAAAAGAAAAGGTAATTAATTGAGACTAGGACCAAGATTCCACAGATGTTGGAATTAGCAGACAAGAAGTTTAAAACAGCTACTGAAATAAGACTCAAGGATGAACAGAAAAATATTTACAGATTGAATGAAAAAGTAGGAAATCTCAATAGAGATATAGATGGAAAGAGACCTAAAATGGAAATTCTAGAACTGCAAAATGGAATAATTGAAATAAAAATAATTCAATGGGTCAGCTTAATAGCAAAATAGTGTCCTTAGAAGAAAGAGTCAGTGAAGTTGAAGATAGAGCAAGAGAAATTTCAAGAAGCTCAGTGAACCACAAGTAGGACATTTATAAAGAAATCCATGCCTAGGTTCATCATAAACTTCTGAAAATCCAACATAAAGAGAAAATTGTGAAGGCAGAGAAAAATTACATATTACACACAGGGGAAACAACTCAAATTACCAATGACTTCTCATCCAAAATTATGATAGCAACAAGATGAGAAAATTTTTTTAAAATCCTGACATAAAAAAATTGTGAATCCTGAGTTCTATTTCTGTAAAATAAATACATTTTTGGAATAAAATGTCAGAATTGTCTCTGACAGTTATGTACTATAAGAAATGCAAGTAAAAGTTCTCCAGGATGAAGATCAATGATATCAAATGGAAACATGATCTTCAAGAGGGAGTGAAGATAACAGAAAATGGTAAATATATTAGTAAATACTGTATACAATTTTACTCTTAACTTCTTGAAAATACATAGGACTTTAAAAATTATGAATTGTATCATGGGCAATATATCAATATTTATATATCAACTAAAATGAAAAGGCACCTATATGGATGTCTAGGCTTATAATATTTTTATATTTTATCTGAAATTGTACAATATTAACTTTAAGTAGCATATAAAACATTAAAGAAATATCACTCAAGCAGCTAAAATATTAATGCAAAGACGTATGGCTACAAGAACAATAGATAAATTAAAATTTATAAAATATACTCAAATAGTCTAAAAGAAAATAGGAAAGAAGAAACCAGAAAACAAAACAAAACAAAAAACCTCATTCTCAGTAACTGATAAACCAATTAAACAAAAATTAAAGTGGCAAAAAATGATTTGAACAATGTATCAACCACCTGACCTTATTGATACCTATAGATACCACCAGAAAATTGCAGAATACATATTCTTCAGGTGCATGTTTTTGTTCATCAAGATAAATCAAAATATAAGTCTTAATAAATTTAAAAGGGTTGAAATCATACAGAATATGTTTTCTGACCACAAGTGGATTAAACTAGAAATTAATAATAATAAGATATCTAGGAAAACCACAAATGATTAGAAATTAAACAATACACATGTAAATAATCCATTAGCCAAAATACATTGGTCAAAATCACAAGGGAATGTGGAAAATATTTCAAACTGATACTGAAAATATAGTATATCAAAATTTCTGGGATGCAGTTAAAACAATACTTCAAGGAAAATGTATAGTATTAAATGGTTATATTAGAAAAGAAGAATTGTCTAAAAGCAATGTCCTAAGGTATTATTTTGATAATTTAGAAAAAGAAGAGCAAAGCAAATCCACAGTAAATAGAAGACAGGAAATAATAAAGATAACAGCAGACACCAATGAATTAGAAAAGAGACCAAAAAAAAAAAAAAAATCCTCATATTTAAATTACCAAGGGCTCAACACACTACTTCAAACACGCTGGTTGATTGATATGTAATGTCTGCCAAAAATGAATCTCCTATTCTTCATTTTATCTATTTTTGCTGATTTATAATTATAAAATTAGTATCCTATAGCTTGAATATATTTTAACTCAACTCCCAATAATAATTAAGTATATTACCAAAATTTATTGTGAATATTGTCGACTGAATTGATGCTAGTATATGCTAGTTCAATACTGTAAGAAACCCAACTATTCCATATGAAACCATTAAATTGAAATTATGCCTTACAATATTTATATGGACCTTTTCTATTCTTTAATCACATACGTGATCTGTTCACAGAAGTTTCTATTATGATAAAACAATTTTTCCTGATGGATTCATTCATTCAATAAATATGCATATAGGAACATGAGTTTTTCTTTCTGTGCTTCCATTCCTGGTGGCAGGTGCCTTACAAGGTTAAAATAACAAGGTAGGCAATTTATGATGTGATTCAAGTATTCTCTTGGAGTTAAAAGGTATACTCTTCAAGACTCTTTTGGAATAATATGGTACAGGAGCTATATTGGTAGGATATATATATATCTTCAAAGATGTCCAGTGATACTCTTTTCATTTATTTTTATGTATTCCATTCAGAAGCCAGTCTACTATGAAGGCTTTTCCCTCAACCATGTCTGCTCTCAAGATCCAACGTTCCCTATCCCCCTATTCAGTAGTAGAAATAGATGGAGCAGAGTATAACTGTTCATGTTGGAGGCTGGTCACAGAAGAGGCAGGATCATGAAAGAGAATAGAAGAAAGGAGAAAGAGGTTTGAACTGAGGAAGAATCAGAGATGGTTTGAGTGTGAGAGTTCAAGAAGAGCACAATCTCTGCCGATGTGTGTGTGGTGAGCCTATGTACACCTTTGACAGTCTATAACTCAGGCCCATGAACAAACTCAGGAATAAGGGGATACAGCATGAAAAGCCACTGTTAAATCTTAACCACTGGAGTTTTGTATGAGTTGGATTATAAATCCTAGAAACTGAAGTAAGGAATGGAGTAACCTTTTATTATGATTCCTTGTGTATGCTTAATCTCCTAACAATAAAATGATTTTGTCCATTCACTAATAAGAAGCTAGCCACCTTACTGCTATTATTAAGAACTGTGCTGGCATAATCATCTCTCTTGTCACAGAAAAGACATTCAACAAAACACCATTCTTTTTTGATAAAACACTTTAAAAATAGGAATAGGAAGAAACCTTCTCAACATGATCAAGGGCATATATGAAAAACCCACAGCTAACATCATACTCAATGGTGAAAGGCTAAAGGTTTTCCCTCTAAAATCTGGAAAAAGACAAGGATACCCATTGTCACCTCTCTTACCTAACATTGTATTAGAAGTACTTGCTATACCACTTAGGCAAGAAAAAGAAGTACAAGTCATCCAAATTGGAAAGGAAGAAGTAAAACTTTCACTATTTCATTATCCTATATGTAGAAAGCCCTGAAAAATCTACAATCTAGCTTCTAAATGAGTTCAGTGAAGTGGCAGGATAAAAGATCAACATGCAAAAATCAGTAAAATTTCTGTACACTAATAATGAACAAACTGAGGAGGAAATAAAGAAAAAATTTATTTACAATATCAATTAGAAGAATAAAATATTGAGGAGTAAAATCAACTAAGGACATAAAGGACCTATACACAGAAAACTACTCAACATTGCTAAAGAAAATCAAAGAAGACCTAAATAACTGGAAGAATAGTCCATGGTCATGGATTGGAAGACTAAATATCACTAAGATGTCTATCTTACCCAAATTGATTTACAGATTCAACACAATCCCAATAAAAATTACAACAGCATTTTTTTTACTGAACTGGAAAAGCCAATTATCAAATTTATTTTGAAGGGGAAGGGGCCCCAAATAGCCAAAAACATCTTGAAAAAGAAAAACAAAATTGGAGAAATCATGCTACCAGATTTTAAAGCATACTACAGTGGTCAAAACTGCATGGTATTGGCACAAGAATAGACATATCCTTGGACAGACAAGCTCACTCAACTGGGACAGAACAACCTCTTCAACAAATGGTGCTGGGAGAACTGGATATCCATATCCAAAAGAATGAAACAGGACCACCATCTCATGCCCTATACAAAAATTAACTCAAGATGGATCAAAGACCTAAATATAAGAGCCAAGGCCATAAAGCTTCTAGAAGATAATGTTGGGAAGCATCTATGAGATCTTATAGTAGGAAATGATTTCATATACTTTATGCCCAAAGCACAAGCAAACAAGGAAAAAGTAGATAAATGGGACCTCCTTAAAATAAAAATAAAAAAAAAAAATGCTTCAGAGGAGTTTGTCAAGAAAGTAAAAAGGCAGCCTACTCAATGGGAGAAAATATTTGGAAACCATTTATCATATAAGGTCTAATATCCAGTATATATAAAGAAATTTTAAATCTCAAAAATAAAAAAAAAAAACATTTTAAAAATGGGCAAGAGATTTGAGTAGACAATTTTCCAAAGAGAAAATACAAATGGCTAAAAAGCACATGAAAAGATACTCAACATCACTAGCTATTAGGGAAATGCAAATCAAAACTACAATGAGATATATCATCTTACACCTACTAGACTGGCTGGTATCAAAGAAACAGAAAATTACAAGTATTGGAGAGGATGTGGAGAAATGGGAATACTCATCCATTGCTATTGGGAATATAGAATTGTGCAGCAACTGTGGAGGATGGTTTGGCAGTTCCTTGGGAAGCTAAGTATAGAATTGCCATATAATCCTGCAATCTCACTACTAGGAATATACCCAGAAGAATTGAAAGCACGGACATGAATAGATATATGCACACCAATGTTCATCACAGCATTATTCACAATTGCCAAAAGTTGGAAGCCACCCAAGTGTCCAACAATGGATAAATGGATAAGCAAACTGTGGTATACACATCTGATAGAATATTACTCAGCTGTAAGAAGGAATGAACTATTGACACATATGACAACATGGATGAATCTCGAAGACCTTATTTTGAGTGAAGTAAGTCAGTCACTAAAGGACAAATGTTGAATTATCTCACTGGTATGAACTAAGTATATTGAGCAGACTCATGGAGGCAGAGTCTGGAAGATAATTTACCAGGAGATAGACAGGGAGTAAAGAGTGGTGAGCCAATTCTCAATCTGGGCAGAATCTATGATAAGGTGGATGGGGGTGGTTTGACAGTCGATGGGGGTGATAGTGGTTCAGCAATGTGAGTGGGGTTGACAGTGCTGGAATGTGAGTGTGCACGGGGGTGGGAGGTGGTTCGGGCTATCCATGGACCTCAGGGGAGGGCTGGAGGAAGGAACAGGTGAACTCTGGGGAGGTCAAGGACTGTGGTTAAGAATATAATTATGGGAGTGCTCTTTCAACATCTGTGGCAGGGGAGGGTCACTGGTGCAAAGTGTCAGTGGTGGGGGAATGTGTGGGGAAGGGTGCACCTGGAATGTGCCTCTATGGAATTTGAATGTGTTCATGTTGTCATAGGGTGTTATCTTAGTCGATGGAGACCCAGACAATAGCTACCAAAATATTAAGCTCCCATCCTGGGGAGTCCTGCTACAATTCCAAATAGAGTGGCAAGAATATCTAGAATATATAGGCAGCACCTAATAAAAGAAAACAGAGCAAATATGCCAAGCCTTTGATATTAATGCTTGTACTTATGAACATTAATCTTATAAAATTGAAACTTAGCCTAATAATATCTATTACCTAAGAGTTACCTCCTTGTTACTCAAATGTGGCTTCTCTCTAAGCCAAACTCAGCAAATAAAATCACTACCACCTTCCCCCTAGCATGGGACATGACTCCTGGAGATCAGCCTCCTTGGCTCTGAGGGATTAACACCAAGCGCCAACCAGTGATGCATTTGGAAAAAGACCTTGACCAAAAGAGGGAAACATTAAATACAATAGAGTTTCCAAAGAGAAAACTAAGAGATTTCAAAGTTAGTTGGGAAGTCATTCCAGAGACATTTATGCACGTCTCAGGTGGATCTCACTAACTGCCACAGTAAACAAAGCCTCAAATTGGGGTGCTCCTGAGGGTTCTAGAGACATCGGGACACTCTAGGCAAGGCACACAACCCCTTGAAATCAGCACCCCGTCAGTGGGCCTTACCTTGGAATATATGATAACCTACTTTCCCTTTGTAACAGAGTTAGACTCAATTATAATTTTCCTACACATGATCCTTCTACCCCTTTTATGTGAACCTATAATTAGCACTATACCCATTAAATATGTGTTCGAGAGACTTAATTCTTGGGTCTGTTCATATGCCAGTTGAGCCCTGAGTCTCAGCAGAGTTGTGGCCAACACTTACTCTCCAGTTCATCGCACTCACCCAGGACAACTAGCAAAATGATGATAGACAATCCCTATCCCAAAAAACAAAGAGTATCTACAACTCCAAGCAAAACAGTTCTTTCCATCCGCCCCATAAGATTTAAGTCCCCTCTCAATCTGAAGCAGAGCTGGCATCACCATCTCAAAATCCTCAAGAGTGAGGAATGAACAAACATAAGAGGGGAATGCAACTATGGTCTAAAGTAGATTTATTATAACTCTAGTAATGGAAGAACTTGTAACACTGATATAAAGATAGTGGTCACCAGAGGTTCTGAGGAGTAGAGGAGGGAAGAACAGGTGGAACTTAGGGCATTTTTAGGGCATTGGAATTGTTCTGCATGATATTGAATGATGGATACAGGCCATTATACATTTTATCAAAACTATAAAACTGTATGGTACAAAGAGTAAACCATAATGTAAACTATAGATCTTGGTTAGTAGCAATGGGTCAATATTTGCTCATCAATTGTAATAACTGTACCATACTAATATAAGATATTATCAACAGGGAAGATGTGGGAGGGAGAGAGTGTGAGGTATATGGGAATCCCCTATATGTTCAATGTAACTACTCTGTAATCTAAAACTTCTTTAAAAATAAAATTTATTATATGAGAAAAAACTATATAGAGTAGCAAGAGCACAAATGTTCATCAACATGAGATTAGTTAACTATATAGTAGTGCATCAATACAACAAAATAATATGACATTATTTTTTAAGAGAAGTAAAAATTTCTCTGTACATAGTATAGAAAGATTTCCAACTTACAACATGGAGTGAAAACAGCATGACACAGAGTATGAAAACTTAAAAAAAACACACGTTAAAATATGTATGTATTTATAACTACATGAATATGCATAAAGGGTAAAGTATACACATGACTAGATCAATAGCAGTTATAAATTACAAGTAGGTAGAAGTTTGGAACAGAGTAGATGTGGGTATCAGCATTGGGAGTGAGAATGTCACTATTCACTTCTATATATTGTATTTTTCAACCATGAGAATATTATATGAACTCATTAAAAAAATAAAACAAAACGACGACGACAAAAAAAAAGAACCGTGCTGGGATTAAGGATTAAAGGCCAGGTACATAGGAGTACTCAAAGATGTGTTCATTGTTTTCTTGTTGAAATGTAGCCAGTTACCTTCTCGAATTCAGAGGAATCAGTGCAGTATCAATTGCAGGCATTGTTTCTATCCCTAATTCCTTGCTTTTTTAAAGTTTTGATCCTTTGTGTGTGATCATTTTACTATGAAGGGACCACATGCATTCTGATTTGAGACATGTGGTTGGAGATTTACCACTATTACCTTCACAAAGTTGATAATTAATATCTCCTAATTTAAGAAACAGTTTCATGAAACATTAGCTATGCTAAAACACTCTCCTTATGCCTTCCTTCACACATCCCTACAAAATGGAAAACACACACATTTTGATCCAATGAAAGTATAAAGAATATTTAAATTGCTTCTTTGGTTCAGATCTCACAAAATATAAAACAAAACAGGATACCTTTTCTTCAAAAGTGTATACTCTACAATTTTTGCTATCCTAGGAATAGCGCTGTGCAAAAAAAATCAGTGATAAATGATGTATTAATTAAATATTAAGGCATTTAAGCTTAGGAATGATAGACTGTTTCTCTAGACCTGCGTCTCTTAGAAGTCAGAGCTGAGATTTCTTTAATAATTGGGGTGTGGCTGATTCGACCTCTTCAAGAAGGAGATAAAGCTACATACAAGTAGCATTTACCCACTGGGGCAAAATGATTTATGTAGTGGATACATTATTGTAGTTGACTAGAAAATGCCCCTTTTATAAAAAAAAAAAGTTAAACAGTGTTCAGAAAGATACACTTTCTGAACGCTGGAAGAAATTGAGTTTGTTTTTATGATTAGATGAGATAAAGGTGCCTAGATAGAAGCGTTTTGGAATAATGCTTCCATAACTTGTTCAGTTGCCTTTTGCCTGTTATTTTATTTTTTGAATTTGAATTAAAGTTTGAACAAAAAAAGTTAAACAATCAAAATGATCCCACCAAACAATTATATTGTCATTTCTGGTAGATTAGGTCTATTGCTAGGAGGAATACCCTATAATTTTGACAATAAGGATTCTATACAAAGGAAATACTCCCACTTGAGCTGAAAAATATTCTTTTTTAAAAAGTCCTTGATTTTATTGGAATAAATCAGTCTGACAATCAAGAATTGACTATAAAATGTAGCTAATACACAGCTATGATAATTCAGAGCTTCATAAAATCCGTTAGAAAAAAATTTTGTTGTAATTTGATATAAGCTGAAGTTCTGCAAGTAAGACTGAACCCATAGAAAGAGAGAGATTGGTTTTGGATGGAGTGGATGACCGATGAGCAAGCTCCTCAGAAGTGTAAAGGGGAACCGGGTCCAGAGTCCATTTAAGGGAGATGGGTTTTGAAAGTTTGAAAGACTATCTCATTGGAGCAGAAAGGAAGGCAGTGTGTAGGTGGGTGGAAGTTCACTGATGGGAGATTGGAGGTGCTCTCATCTGCTGGGAGGTGTGGACAAAGCAAAGTCATCAACTGAAAGTCAAATATCAGGGTAAGTGTTGGGGGCTGGGACAAGGGGAGGGAGGCCCAGAGAGCACTGGGAACAAACTTTAGAGAAAGGGAATAGAAGGATGGATGAGATCATGAAGGAAGCAGTGAAGGGGTATGTTTCTAGAGATACTACACTTCTGGTAGTGATTGAGCCAAAGAGGGATGTTAGACAAAACATACTTTGCCCTTATATTCTCTAACGATATATGGAGATTAGGGTCTATCAGTGTGGTTCTGAGAGTTCACACATTTTTTGTTAACAGGGGCTCTAGGTGACTGTTTAGCCAGGTCTTAGGTGACAAGACTGGGGTCACGCCATGGTTGTTTCAAGCTAATATGTAATGGTTGTATAGGAGAAACTGGAAGTCCATAGCTAATGGGAGAAGTACCTTGAAGGGGTTAAAATGGTGAAGAGAAAGCCTTGGCTTCAATTCAAAGATGTTCTCAAGCCATGAAGTTTGTGGTCCTTCCGTCCTTCCTTCCTCCCTCCCTCCTTCCTTACTCCCTCTCTCCCTCCCCTCTTTCTCTCCTTCCTCCCTCCCTTCCTCCCCTCCTCCTCCCTCCCTCCCCATTTTACCTAAAACTCCTAATAGCAAATTAAATTTTTCCTGGTTCATATATTGAAAACTCATGTTACAAGCAATTTTGACTCACACAATTACTTTGTAGTAGTAATGAACAAAAGGAGGGAGAGAGAGTACATGTCTCCAAACTTCTACCAGTGCTTCTGGAAATATGAAATCTGATTAACCTGATTCTTGGATTGTGTTTAGATATAAGGTTAGGTGTGATGAACCCTGTGAAAGGCATGCCCTAATAATCGAGTTCTCTCAGCACGAGCTACTGCCAGGAACATGCAGAAAGGTTTTTGGTTATTTGTCAAAACACATATTTACTAAGAGTTCATTTGCTTTTACATGTTATCATTTCTGATAATTTGTCATATAATCCCAGGAGTATAAAGGTATAGTCATGAATTTAATTTTAAAGCATGCTGAAGGTATCAATAGCCTAAATAAGGCCAACAAATAAAATTAATTATTCAGTTTAACAGCAAAATTTGGAATCCTGGTCTTCATAAATGTGAAATTTTATTTTTCTTTCTCCAGGACTTGCAAGCGACAAAGAGATGGAGCGGTTTATCAGTATCTTACCATCCATTTTCCTCCTTCATCTTTATAGTCAATTCTGGTATTTTAATTTCAGTGTGAGGAAAGAAGAAAGCACAAGTAAGCAATAAATGCACTGTGGTTCCAGAGATGCCAAAGGGGTGTAGCTCTTAGCTGAGGCAGAGAACGCACCACTGCTTTTTCCGGGAGGGCTATGCACACAGCTGACAGACCCCACCAGACCACCTCACAGCCACAGCTGGCAGCAGCCCACAGCGACAGTCTAGCTTCACTTAACAGCGTTCAAGCTTTTTTCCCATTGCATTTCTTTCCCTCCTGTTTCTCTCAGTTGGGGAAGGTTAAGTTTTGAGTAATGATTATCTTTCTTACTTGTTTTTGCCTTTTCTTTTCCCACTTCTCCAAATGGCCTTATCTGCCAGTCACAATTTTTGTGGTCTGCAATTTTGATCACTTTTAAATGAAACCCATGCTGGCTTTGGTAATCATAATGTCATTTACAATTTACCACTAAACACGTTTATTCAGTTAGTAGCACACTGGAGAAAGAGAACTCCATATGAACTCACCGTGAAAGGCCTAATCTGATTATTTCCTCATGAAAATCCAGGCAGGGGGGCTTGTAAGAGGGGCTGAGAGAAGAAGGAATAAAAAGCAAGGTCTGGCCACAGCTGACTTTCATAATCATTGTGAATAGATAAGTGGCACAGCCTGTCAGGGGCAGCCACCCAGTCACCCCAGGGCATTCCTCTCAGAAAGGCAAGAGTGGACAGGACTTAATAAACACCGAGTGACCAGTGAGCAGCAACTTGGCATATGCTATTGCATTCACGATGGACAAGAGCAGTGATAAAGTCCAGAAGCGCTCCTCTAAGTGGGGGAAATTAGATTAAGCAGGTTGTATTTGTGTGTGCATGTGTGCACATGGACACTTGCTTTGTGTATACTTCAACTTCCGAAAATATCCTACA
Organism: Cabassous unicinctus; assembly: GCA_029593785.1. Classification (NCBI taxonomy): domain Eukaryota; kingdom Metazoa; phylum Chordata; class Mammalia; order Cingulata; family Chlamyphoridae; genus Cabassous; species Cabassous unicinctus. The sequence continues at coordinate 46,116 of JAQZBX010007167.1, forward strand.
CATACAATAGGCTCTGACCACCTTTCCCTAAATTTAAAACCCAAAAGTAAGAAAGGAGGCAAGTTATGCATACCTGGTGGATGAGGGAGAAGGAGAAAGGAAGGAGAAGGTGTGGGTTTGTGCGTGTGACTGAGAGAGAATACTCAGGTTGCTTCCAGGGTTCTGACAAATATTAACTTTGTGTCAATATTTGTCCTTCCTGTCGTGAAATGAGGATTTTCCACCTCATTTCACGTTTGAAAAGAAAATATGCCAAAGGGGTCGTCTTTGCTAGGGAAAAGAAAAAGAAAAAGAAAAGAATAAAAAACCAACTCCTATCCTTTCTTTAGAAAAATGGGTCAGAAGGAAAGAAAAAAAGTATTTTTTAAAAAATAAGTGTTTTGACTCAAAGGCACAAAGAATTCTTCTGTCTTCCCCTTTTCAAGAAAAAAATAAAAATTTATATGTTTAAAATTGAATGAAATACATCAACATTAATGCTTTTTTTCCTTGAGGTTAACACCATCATTTCCCTCAATTTTTTTTAGGCATTTTGTGATAGATTTCATAATTCATGGTACAGTAAAATGTAGGAGATTTTGACCAAAAAAAACATACATAATCATTCTTTTATTTTCAAGAAATGAAAACAAATCTTTTACAATTCTTTTGTGTCAAACCACATTTATACCTCATTATTTCTAATTTAACAAACATAAATGCGCACAGATCAAATAATCTGAAGAAAGGTTGAATTTATCCCTGTGAATATAATTGTCATAGACCCTCAGGCTATGAGGAGTGAAACTCCAAAATTTCAAAGTTTTGTTCCTAAATATACAAAGGGATCGACACAGATCTTCTAAAAAAATATTAAATAACATATTTTGGTCATATTGAAAATAATATAGAAAAACTGTCTACTGCTTTAGAATGGAAAATTCTATCTAAAACTGTTTTTAAAATTTCAAAAATAATAGATGGGCGTTAGATTTATAAAGTGAAGATAAACTGAGAGTGATGTTCTTATGAATAATAGATTTAAAATAGAAGACAGGAAACACAACTTTGTCAATATGAAGTTTAGAATCAGAGGTCTTTAAAATCGATTCAATGAGCATAGCTGGTTCTCACCATTATAAAAGAGGTAGGGTACCTCTGCTTGCACATAACCCATACACACAGGTAGTTACCATTATTAGAAAATGTAATTCAAGAAACTTGAAAGTTGATCAAATCGAGAAAATACAAGCATTCAACATTTGGGTCCTGGACCTTCAAAATGAAGGCATTTCCAGGTTGGCTTAGATGATTTGTAAGACGGGGGCACTCAGGAACTGTCTCCTCTGGAATAATCCGGAATACGCAAGATGGTATTCTAACAGTGACGGGGGCGGGGGGAAGGGCGGGAGCTGACAAAGCGCTTGGGAGCCATAAGAAAGCAGAAAGGGGATGCCCGCCCTTGAAGACAGCTCTGAAGGACTGACGCTGCTGGGCCAGAAGACGAGCTGCAGGATGAGGAGTCCACACGTCTGCGGGTAATGGCCTGGTGGGCATGGGGAGCTGGCTGGTGCTAGCGCCTGCCAGTTTTAAGAGCAGCCTCACTGGAGGTCTCGAGCTTGGGTCTACCTTCCACGGGAACACATCTCCAAATAAATCGGAGGAAAATGGAAAACCACACAAAACCAGCCTTTGCATAAAGGGGTGCCTGTAAGGCCTTCTGTTAAAGTCTTTTCTAAGTCCTCTTGGAGGATATTTTGAAATATTTATTCTCTTTTTACAGAAATGTTACTTTAAGGGAAAAAAATCTGGATATGAATGTTAAGAGATGAAGTGATATTGAAGATTGAGGGAGATGGGGTTAGATATGAATTGAAAAGACCCTTCTTCTGAAACAACCGTTTTCTTTTTTAATTTTTAAATAATAAATCTTACTTTTAGTGATAAAAGTCCAGTCAAAGAATTTCCAAGGGACTAGTTTATGTTCTTTTACTATGCTAAAATGTCATATCTGTATATTGCTTGAAATCAGTGGCTGAGAAAGTGTTTTTGTATTTTTGTTATTTTGTTGTAATATGATTTGCTCCACAAACATCAATGGATATGGTCTCAATTATGATTTTTAATCTTAGAATACTACATTGAAAACAGCCAAGGCATATGCAAGTTCAGGAAGTACAGCTTAGTGGGTGAGAGATCAGGTTTTCAAGTCAGAGAGATTTGCATTGCGTTCCGGCTTTGCCACTTTCTACCTGCAAAACCAAGGGCACGTTGCTTATCTTCTCTCTGGCTCAGTTTTCTCCTTTGTAACTGGGGTGGTGGAGAATACCCAATTCGTAGGATGAGGAGGAGGAATAAATGAGATGATTTATGTGCAGAGCTGCAGGTAAATATGTACTAATAAATAATCACTATCATCCCTGTAATTTTAAAAGTTTTTCTAGAAAGACTTCACTCTCTCCCTTTGCCTTTTTTGCTTCTATCCTCATCTCAAACATTTGCCCTGTGTTTTAAAACAGCACCTGCAAGTGTTGCAATCAACCATAAAGAACTATGTTGAGAGAAACAAGTTACAACTGAAGAAAATGTAAAACCACATTTTTAGAAAATATATGTAAAAAAGAAACACACACAGTGCGTTTGTGTGTGCATGTAGTAAGTGGGACACCAACCTTTTTCCACCAACCCAGGAAAAAAACCCTGCAAAGTCCAAGTCATCTAATCTTAACTTTTCCATTCATTCTTTTTGCAACGTTCTCCTCCCCCTCCCCATCCTTTTCTCTTTCCCCTTCTGTCTGTTTTGCTAGCAAACTTGCCTGCCAGCTTTTTAAAAAAGTGATGTTCATGGGTTAATTTAAAGGCAGGGCCAGCCAACAGCTTTCTTTATAAATACGCTTGCTGGCGCACTTTTTACCCAGAATGATAAACTTATCACCTCTCTAGCCCTCGGTTTGAAACTGGAGTAGTAATTCTGTTGGATGCCAAAACGAAAATGGATGTGGTTGTGCCATGCCCTGCTCTAAGCTGTGGCTATAATGAGATTTGAATGGGAAGCCCCGGACACAATAAATCTGCGCCATATGTGACCATTTCCTGTGTCAGTTCCTTTCTCATAACCAGTGGAGACTTTTTTTTTCCCTCTCCTGACCCCACACCATGACTCTGAAATCTTTCATGGCTGCTTATGGGCCTCAGGCTTTTTACAGCAGTTGTATAAATAAATGAATTTGACAGCAAACATCATAACAGTTAGCAGTAATGTGTGTTTGCCACAAGTGCCTATACTACTCACTGGAGAAATGGCAGAGGAAACAGCTTGTTTTGTTACCTAAACAAAAGTAGTTTCATTTGACAAGTGGTGAAAGAATTAGTCAAATAAACTTGAAATCCGCTAGGACTATTTTTGTCAACTCTCCCTGCCAGTGAAATGTTCCCAGCTCCTCAATGCCGGTGACTCGCAGGTCTTAAAGAGATAAATGTCCCTCCTTTATTCTGAGATAAAGATCTGGGATGGGAATACAAAGACTTCAACTGATATTTTATATTAATCTTCTTTGCTAGGCAAGGCAGTCATGTATGGGAACTCAAGGACACCACAGTGTTTCCCAGGAAGCTGGGGGCTGCCAAGCTAGGTGGGAAGGTAGAGAGCTGGTAAGAGTGGCCAAACCCACAGATGACTTGTGGAAAGCAACTGAAGCTTATGAGTGTTCTTTCCTTTCTCCTTTCCTTTATGCAAGACAGAAAAATCTCTACACTGAGCAGTTGCTGAAATCAAGGGGGTTAGCATTATCCCTGTTTTGGCATAGTCCCAGGAAAATGAAGTTGCCTATATTCAGTGAATTTGTGGTTAATTCAGATAAGCAGAAAAAGAGCATAGATTTTCTCCAGTTGTATAGATTGCTTGTTTATAAGACTTCAAATTTCTCTATCCCTCTCCCCCAGCACTCCCCCAGGCATCTCAGTGCCAATCACACTGTCCCTGCTATGAAAGATGTTACAGCATGGTGGTTACCTAATGGATTCTGCTTGTTCACGTTAACTCTGGTATAAACTGCCTGGGTTCAAATCCTGGCTCTCTTACTTCCTTAAGTGACTTAACTGCACTGTGCCTCATTTTCCTCCTTTGCAAAGTGAGCAGAATAACTGTATGGTATCAAGCTCATAAAGTGGCTGTGACAGTTAAACGTACTTAGAAAAGTCAGAACAGTGCCTGGCGCATACATTATTCATTAGTATTATCATGGCAGTCAGAGAAACTTGAACATTGTCTCTTTGGCAACACTAGAGTTCTTCTCTATGATAACTTGATATTAATAAATATTGGCTGCTAATCTGGGGAATGAAATTTGAAATTTGTGAAAGAAAACAATAATAGTACCTTCATTGAAGCCAATTACAATTAATTTCAAGGCATAGTACAGCATTACTTGAACAAAAATATCATCTGGACCTTGAAAATATTTTTTAAATGAAGGTTACTTTTGCTCTTTTTAAGATGGCACTCTTGGTCATAGCTGAGAAATCTTTGCCTCTAGAATATTCTCATATTTCACAGTAATATCACTGATTAGGAAACTGAAAATCAAGAACTGTCACCACATAATGGCTCTTAGTCCAGTATATGCTCTGCTCCCTGTTGCATTTTTTTAAAAATTAATTATTAAAAATGGACTCAGTAAGGCAATTACCAAATTCATCTGGAAGGGTAACTGCACCCGAATAGCCAAAAGCATTCTAAAAAAGAAGAGCAATGTGGGAGGAATTTCACTGCCTGACCTTGAAACATATTACAAAGCTACAGTGGTCAAAACAGCATGGTACTGGCATAAAGATAGACACATCGATCAATGGAATAGAATTGAGAACCCAGAAATATACCCTCACCTATACAGTCAACTGGTTTTTGACAAACCTTCCAAGCCCATGCTAATGGGAAAAAACAGTCTCTTCAACAAATGGTGTTGGGAGAACTGGATATCTATAACCAAAAGAATGAAAGAGGACCCCTATCTCACCTCCTATACAAGAATCAACTCCAAATGGATCAAAGATCTAAATATAAAAGCCAGGACCATAAAACTACTAGAAGAAAATGTAGGGAAACATCTTCAAGACCTTGTAGTAGGTGGTGGTTTCTTGGACCTTACACCCAAAGCACGTGCAACAAAAGAAAAAATAGATAAATGGGACCTCCTCAAAATTAAACACTTTTGCACCTCACAGGACTTTGTCAG
>JAQZBX010007168.1:0-37314 GCA_029593785.1 Cabassous unicinctus
AAAAGAGACGCAGCAGACCAGGGAGCTGAGGTGGCGTAAGAGATTGAGCACCTCTCTCCCAATCTGGAAGGTCCCAGGATCGGTTCCTAGTGCCACCTAAGGAGAAGACAACCAGACACAGAAGAACACACAGCGAAGGGACATAGAGAGCAGATGGCAAGTGCAAGACAACGGGGTGGGGGGAGGGGATAAATAAATCTTTAAAGAATAAAAAAAATCAGAAGCCAAGGGACTGCTGGACTCACACCCACATAGCTGTCCCCTAGAGAAGAAAGCAGGGCTCACCAGTTGCCCCACAGCCCTCTGGCCTCCCTCCCTTGACCTGGCCCCTAGAGACTCTGGAATAGTTTGCAACTCCTGCTTCAATACTTCTAATTTTTTTTTTTTTTTTTTTTCATTTTTTTAGCAGAGAAGTTGTAGCTTTACGGAAAAATCAAGCAGATTTTTGCATTAGTGTGGTACATTTCTTACAACTGATGACAGAATATTATAATTGTATTATTCACTATAGTCCATAGTTTACATTAGGAATCACTCTTTGTTGTACAGTCCTATAGGGTTTTTTTGTTTTATTCTAGTAAAATATATACATCATAAAATTTCCCCTTTTAACCACATTCAAATATATAATCCAGTGCTGTTAAATACGATCACACTGTTGTACTCGTCACTTCTATGCTTTGACTATGGTTCTTTCACAGTCTATGAGGGGGACAGGAAAGCTCTAGGTGCTTTGGGCTGCTTTGGGGTGCTGACTACCCATGCCATCTCCCACAAAATGGACCTGTTTCCTTCCGTCCTTTCACGCCCGCCTTGGGGTGCAGGATAGGCCTGGAGTCCAGTGGCCCAGATGCAAATAGCCAGGGACAAGGTTTTGTACAAGGGGGAAGTCCTGCCTTTTCCTGGTTCATTCCTGACGTCACCCAACACTCTGTGACCTTCCTGAACACCACATGTAGTGACCCAAAGTCTTAGAGAACAAGCTCTGTGCACAGGAGAACTGACAACGGACGGAAGCCTTGCTCTCCTCTTCCCCTCACACCTTCCAATGTCTACCACAGCTGCCCAAAGAAGTAACCCTCAGGGGCCCTGCTGGTTGTGTTTATCTTGTTATCTCTATGATACCAGACTTGGGTGTCAAAACTCCCAAACAAACGTGTGCTCCTTTTCACTGTAGCCCACTGGAATGGCCTTTTAACTGCTACCGGGAAATACACAGATGCTTGAGATGAAGCAGCTCTAGGTAAAATGTTTATAAAGTACAAGCAAGGTTAAGCCAGGGCCTGCAGGTAAGTGACAGATACGGACGCAAGTTAGGGGTCTGGGGATGCTTTTAAAGCCTTGGGTGTAATTTATACACCAAGAGTTGAGTTTCCCAAACTTACCAGATAAGAAGGGTCATCTGGAGTGCCTGTTAAAAAGCTGTTTTCTCAAAGACCGCCTCCAGGTAGTCTGACTCAGAAAATGGGAGGAAGCCCTGACGCTTCCGCTTTTAAAACTTGCCCCAGGTGATTTTGATCATCAGGGAAGGCTGGGAAACACCCATCTGGGGGATGGATCCCAGAACTGCCTGAGCTGCAGAATCACCTGGGATGCTCTTTAAGATTTCTCCTAAGCAGGCATTGGGAAGCCTTCAAAAGGCAATGCTTCTCAGAATTGAATGTGCTCCTGAATCACCTGCAGATCTTGTTAAATGCAGATTTTGACTCTGTGGTCCTGGGGTGGGGCCTGAGATTCTGCATTTCTAGCAGGCTCCCAGGGGGTGCTACTATTGATAGCCCGCAGGACCAGCTACGTAATTTGTGGGGCTCAGTGCAAAATGAAGCTGCGAGCTGCCCCTTGTTCAAAAAAAATTTTTTTTTCTTTTCTTTTGCAGTCTGTCATAGTGGTTTTTTTTTTTTTTTAAGATTTATTTATTTACTTTATTTTTCTTTATTTATTCCCCCATCCCCACCCCCCAGATGGTTCTGTCGTCTGTCTGCTCATTATTTGCTCACCTTCTCCAGGAGGCACTGGGAACTGAACCCGGGACCTTCCAATGGGCCTGAGCCACATCCACTCCCTGCAGGCTGCAGTGTCTGCTGGCTTGTGGCATCTGCTCGTCTTCTTTTAGGAGGCACCAGGACCCAAACCCAGGACCTCCCATGTGGAAGGCGCCCAACTGATTGAGCCACATCTGCTTCCCTATAGTGTTTTGTTTTAATTTGCTTTTTACTCTTGGGTTCCCTTGGGCATGGGGACACTGTTGGGTGAGTGCCCCAGGGGTGGTGGGCAGCAGGGGTCCCTGGATGATCCAAGCAAATGGGCAGCTGAGAACTCATCCAGGGAAGCAGACAGGCCGCAGTAGGCAGGATGGAGCATGAGCTGAGGCTCCAAGCACTGGCACAAGTGATGTCCCATCTGGCTTCACTTAAGAAACAAAATTTAAAGATAAAATTAAGAATTTCAAAATGGCAGAGCATTAAACCCCAAGCATGTAGCCGCCTTCTGAGTGTAGGACATCTGTGACTCTACGTGGGTTGCACACCCAGGAAGCTGCCCTATGGTTAGTAGGTCAGACTTCAAGTGGCAAGAACTTGGGGTGGCTCAAGTTTTCAATTCATTGAAAAGAAGTGACTCCAGACAATTAGAATCCACAAAGACAGAGTGTTCTTTTCGTTGATTACTGGTCCATCTGGGGACACTCAGAGAAATCAAAGATACTATCTCCTATACAGGAGTCTTTATAGGTACATGAAAGAAATTTAAAAGTTAGAATGTTTTTCTTATAAAGAACAGTATTATTTGCACTGAGACGAAGGGAGGCAGGATAAAGTATTGGCTAAATGTACTGGCTCTGGAGCGAGACAAACAGGATTCAAGTTCTGTTTCTTCCACTTATTGGTCAGGTGACCTTGGGCAAATTCCTTCGCTCTTTGTCCCTCAAGTTGTCTTCCTCACCTGAAAAAAAGGGATGATCATATCAATACACCTCCCACCAAGGATCCTTGTTAGATTAATAAAGCAGTACCCCCAAGGTACTGAGAATAGGCTCTAAATGCGAGCTTGATTAAGAATGACTAGCAAACTACAGGCCCATGCCCTGCCACCTTTTTTTGTAAATAAAGTTTTATTGGAACATAGCTATGCCCATTTGTTTACAGACCATCTATGGTTGCTTTCATGCTACAACAGGAGAATTCAATAGGTGCAACTGAGACTGTTTGGCCCTAAAATAATACTCTCTGGCCTTTTACAGAGAAAGTTTGCCAACCCCTGTGTAGAGTATAGAAGAGTGGATTTCAAAATCTGGTCTTCAACAGTCAAGAGTTTCACATAGGAGATTTAGTCTTCAGTTTGTTTAAACTATGTCTAAGTCCTCTTAAAATTGTAAAGAGCAAGCATGCACTCTCAAATGTGCTGTAGATCATCCTGTAACCCCATAGAGGCCACCCTCACCCTAACTCGAGCAGCCTGATTAACTGGATTTTGTGCAGACCTTGGAATAAATCTTCTAACAAACTCAGGGAACATATCTGAAGTACTTGTAAATGCATCATTGTTTGGGAAGCTTGTAACTCTGCCCTGGTCTTTTTCAAAAATTCTGGGTTGCACATGTCCACTCCCATAAATTCCTAGAAGCGAGTACACTGCCAGCAGATGCAGAATATCAGCACTTAAATGTCAGGTGAAGGTCAGGTGCATCTGCTCACGGTGGGTATGAGGGGACAGGGAACAAATCCGCGGGAATGTCATTACATGTTCTAGCTAAAGTGCCATCAGACCATCAGGCTATTTGATTTTCAGTTTGGGGCTCCCATTTGAAACCCCTGTTTTTTCTTCCATTCACAAAATCCTCCTATATGTGGTAGATATCTCCTGATGGCCAGACATATGGATCAATTGCGGAACCTCAATTTCAGCTGTCCTGGATAATGACTCCCTAACTCAAAGAGGTGCTCCCCCAAAGTATATTTCAGGCATGCCCTGCAGCCTATAGGTATTTTTTAAATTACAACTTTTGATTTTGAAATAATTTAAGACTCACGTGAAACTGTAAAAATAGTACAGAGAATTCCTATGTACCCTTCACTCAGCTTCCTCCAATGATAGTCTTCTACAGAACCATGAAATTGGCATAGTGTAATACCAGTGATTCTGGCACAGACCTTATTCAGATTTCACCTGAAGCTTTTTTTAGGGTTTTTTTTTCAGCCTTGTATTTTAAATCACATCATTCCAAACACAAATTCCAATTTTAGTAAGAACGTGTGCAGGCATCTTTACATTTGCAAAAACACACAAAAAGCAACTTAACTTTATTTTTGTAGGTAAGAAACTTAGGCCAAATTATTATTAGCAAGTTAGATTTAAAACAAAAATTGCCCACTGATCTTCTTTCTAGCCTCCAAATCAGTTTAATTGAAAAGGTTATTATATTGCAGGGCACCTGTATAAAAGAAAAAAAAAGTTGTTATTTGTAACTACTTACCTGTAAGGACTCTGGGTTTTCCTCTGCTTTGCAGCCAAAATAAAAATAGCAAAATAACTTGGATGATGAGATTGCTATAAGACAACTTCCAGCTGCAAAACTATGAATTAAAACATCTGCTTTCTTGTTCCCACTGATTAACTTTCTAGAAATGTTATCAATATGAAGTTTTAAATAAGTAAAACTGTTCTCTATTACTTGATCTGCTTTAGTATTGAAGTTACACATAGTATTTTATTTTGTAAAATGTTGGGGGGGGCGGGGCTGGATGAATTAAAAAGGGTTTGAAAACTACTGATATTTCAGAAAGAACATGGTTTGGGGCAATTATGAATTCAGATCTCAGCCTGACCACTTCTAGGCAGGCTTATTTCTTATACTCTCTGGATTCATTTTTCTCATTTGTAAAAATGGCAGTATCACCTACTTTATGAGGATGTTGTAACGATTTCAGAAAATAAGAGCACTGATGCTGGCTAACATTTACTAAGGAACTACTATGTGCTAAGTGCTTTCCACACGTTATCTCACTAAATCCTCCCACCCACCCATAAGGTAAATATTATTATTGTCCCCATTTTACAGATGAAGAAACCAAGTATCAAAGAGTTTATATAACTTGTCCAAGATCAAAAAATCTGATAAATAGTAAAGCCAGGATTTGAACAGGCAGTCTGGGGCATGGACCAAAACTCTAACCAAGGGGAAGGCAAATGTTTTCTGTGAAGGATCAGAGAGTAAATATTTTTTTTATTTTGCAGGCCATGTGATCTCTGTCTCAACTACTCAATTCTTTGGTCATAGCAAAAGGCAGCCAAAGACAATATGTAAAGGAACAGGTGCAGCTGTGTTCCAATAAAACTTTATTGACAAATAAGGTGGTGGCCTGGATTTGCTCTACCAGCTATGGTTTGCCTACTTCTGCCCTAACCACTAAGGTTATATATAAGTATATTATTATACTGCTTCTTAGAATGTTTATCAGGCACCTAACATGTGCCTGACCACACAATAGGAGCGGAATAAATAGCCATCATTAATATTTATTGTCTACCATTAATAATATTAATAATAATAAACTGTATGTCATTTTACCAGACAGCCAATGCAAGCTTTCCTTTTTCTTTTCTTTTCTTTTTTTTTCCCCCAGAGCTACATTCATTTCCTGAGTTGAAAGGTTTCTTTCTGTAATTTCATCTTGTTGCCATCCAAGAGGGGGATGCTACGACAAAACCCTCCTCTCCGATGGGATTTAGTCAATCACGTCGACAATAGAGCTTGACCTCTGCTTCCAACCAGGGCAGACATGGACATCTGTGACTGGCCCTGGGTCACGGCTCAGCAAGCCGCTGCCACGCTCGAGGCATCATCAGCTCACGGATTTCAGCCTGACTCTTGTGGGCTGGGGACATCAAAATGTGCCCCAAACTTCCTGTCAGCAATTCGGAGCCCAGCAAATGGGGGGCGAGGCTTGCCTGGCCGGGAGACATTTTAAGCAGCAGAAAGGTCGGCAATCCTCGCAGAAGGGCAGCCTGGCACGGGGCCCTCCCACACCGCCAGGCAGCAGCGTTGGTTTCGCCCCATCGTGGTGGTGTGATGCATCCTTTGACAAGCAAAGTTTGACCACATGTTACAGGAACCGAAGTCAGTTGAGAAAAACTTGATTTTTGAAGGAAAAGCAATGATCGGTCCCAGTGGGATCCGTCCTACTCAGCTTTACGCCCGGTACTTTCTGGAAGCAAACGCCAGCCTGCAGTGTATTCCTTCCCCCAGAGTTCAAGGGGTGAGAGCTGAACATGGGCAGTAAAAAGACCTGGACGTCTGTGGCTTGTAGGGGTCGTAATTCTTTCCCACAAAGTTACCTTTCCTGTTTCTATGAATTACTCTTACATTCTTCTAAGAGATATGGTTTGAAGTATTTATGGTGCATTCAATTCTGCTATCATTGATTTATTGAACGAAACCAGCTCGAGGATATGATGGAAAGGCCCCAATTCCAAAAACTCTTACATTTCGGCCCGGAGAGCGTTTTCTGCCCTGCTGACCTCCAGCAGATGACCAACAGAGATAAAGAGAGGGCCCTCCACTCCCTGCTGCAATGTGCTTGGTGATGTGAAGGAATCAATCAGACAAAAGCAGATTATTACAGTGTCTGAGAGAGATCAAACAGTGCTGGCATCCGCACCCACACACGGCTGATTTACAGGCACGCTGATAAAGTGCTGCAGCTCACTGTCAGGAGAACATGACAGCTCCTTGAGCTCTGTGGATAAATTATTGCTGAAGCCCATGATAACATTTCTCCACCTAGCAACCAAACATAACAGGATGTGGCTTTTAGTACTAGGAGCCAAACGATACAAAGACAAGAGGCCCAGGAGCCCTCGGAGTCTAAAGCCATAGCCTAAGAAGGAATCAAAAATAGCAGCCTCGCGAAAATATACATGAAATCTATGCGTAATTAATAGCTTTGCGGCGGATGCACAGACCTTTCCTATCTATACATGTGCATAGAAGAAAGTGCTCTATTTATGATGAATATTGCCAAGGCCCTTCCACTAGCATTTTCCCTGTGCCAAGAACCGTGCTAAGTGCTTTATGCGCATCTGGTAGGCAACCCCACAGCGCAAACCTGAGTGCCTGGTGATAAAGAGATTTTAAGTCATCTTGGACAATAAAATTAAACAACATTGAATCCCACAGTGAGGAAAGTTAGCCCTTTCCAGTTCCTTAAGGATTTTTACCAATTCCATGAAGGAGAAAGCCTCAGTGTGCTGCCAGTATGAGGCAAACCCCTCTCTCGCCCTTGCTGATCTCTTCTTCAAACAAAGAAAGGGCAAACACATCTAGCTAGAATTTGGGAAGCCAACACTGTTTTCACCATTTTCATTTTAAAAGTCACCATCTATTTATGGCAAGTTTTCAATTGACAAAGGTGATGTTAAGTGTCTTTTTAAATTAAATTTGGGATCTGAGCTCCATGAGGGCAGGGAATTTTGTCTGCTTTGCTCACTGCTATATCCCAATACCTCAACAGTGCCTGGGCAAGGAGACAATCAGAAAATATTTGTTTAATGAAACTAATTAAATGAAAATATTGAGCAAATAATAGTAAATGTGGCACCTAAATATGTGAGAAGCACACAAGATGGTAAGGAGACATGGAAAAAATGTGAATGTGGTACTAGTGTTGAGGAAGATTCCTTTAATATTCACTGTAATTCTACCAGGTGGGAATTTTTTTTCAGATAAAGAAAACAATGCTCAAAGAAGTTAGGTAACTCATCTGAAATCACAAACCTGTATGTGGCAGAATCTGAACTCAGGCCCCCTCAGAGCTCTGTCTGAGGCGAGTTCTGAGCTACTCCATGCAACTTCTTCCCTCTCACTTAAAGAACTACTTTGTGAGAGGGAGACTGTTATCCCCTTTTCACGTGTCAGAAAACTGACTTCAATGAACTTGTCTAAGATCATACAAAGATAAAAAACCAACTGGGCTGAGATTCAAACCCCCGTCTGCTTGGCTGACTGCTCTCCACTACACTCACCTGCCTCCAAAGAAACTTTCTCCAAATTTAATACGTAAACTGCTTGAAATTATATTTAAAATGGTTGCTAATTGCAAATGTTGGTCACTCTGCCCTAACTGTATTCCAGAGAACAGAACCATCCTTTGGTCGGCAAAACAGGAAATTAGCTCAGCACCTAAGTGAATGGGAGACACACCGTTTACAATCACCAAGGAAGGTAGCCAAAGGTTAAGGACAATAGCCTCAATCATGCTTATTTTAGAAGCCTGCAAATAGCCACGAGTACAAAGGGAAAAACCGAGTTCTTTCCTTACCTTTTTCCTGTAGGTTTCAAGATAAGCAACAGTTATTGGTAATGAGGAAGGAATCAGGCCGTGTCTCCTTGGAGGAGAATATGAACGCAGGGACTAAGAATCCTGTTAAAGTACAGGCTTCAAAAACGTAAAAACGTGACTCCCATACGAACGTAAAATGGACACATGTCACACTCTTATTCAACTCTTTAATTAAAGAAGGAACCAATATTATGACATGGGTAGTTCAGAGGAGAATTCAAGGAATGCGGATTTTACATGGTAAGTTGGTGGAAGAAATGCTGAGATGGATTTGCTAAGAGATTCAAAACTGGGCAATGCCCTAAAGGGTCATTAAACTGTAACTGAGGCTAATTTCCCCCAGACAGAAACCTACAAGTTAACTTGTAACTTCAAAGTATCTGGGTTCTAATTGAATAGCAAAGGGCAAACTAAACACAGAAACATTAAAGGTAGTTAAATACATCTTTGCTGCATCTATGCAACACCTACACTGAAAGGACATGGAGTCGTGCTCCTGCTTTATTTACAAGTATTGTAGAGTTTTCCTGAACAATCTCATCGGGTTTACACTGTTATTTCTGATGCCTCGGTGGGATGAGACTGCAAGAATGCAGGTGTTCCCACTAAAGTTCTGCTCCGGGAAGTCTGAAATGCATCCTCGGAATGTGTTCTTGAGAAGTTCCCCCAGATGATTCCAGCACAGGTAGTCTACAATCACATGTTTAAAAAATGACCAGTTTAAGACCTTTAAACCATAACTTTTGGGAGATGTCTCAGTTAAAGATACTTTCAACTCTCAAGAAATAAAAACTGAAGCTAGTTTCAAATAAGAGGTAACAAGGGCGTTGGAGTGAGCTGAGTCAGAAGACAGTATCTTCCTTTCTCTTTCCTCTCTGCGTGCCCACGGGGCTATTGATTGGCAAGATGGCTGTAGCAATTCCCCTTGTTACTTCCTGACCCAATATGAAGAGGAAGAAGAGAGATTTCCTTTTCCTGTGGGGTGTCTCCTCCTAGGTTTGGGAACCCTTTCCCAGAAAATCCCCTACCCTAGCAACTTCCCATTCACAACTCATTGGCTAGAATTATATCAAGTGGTCATTCCTAAGCCAGTCACTGGCAAGGGGGATTTGAATGGAAATATTTCACACAATCAGGCTCACTGAAGAACTTGAGTGGGAGTGGCCTCCCTTGAGGCGACTGATTGTGTGGAGAAGGTGGTGCTACCTGAACACAACTAGGATTCTATTAGAAGGGAAGTAGAGGTGAGGTGGGAGTGGAAATTAGGTCCACAACAACAGGGTCCAGCATTAGGTGACTTCAAGAAGGAGTTACTCCTGGGCATGAGCCTCCCTGGCACTGACGGATTATTACCAAGTGCCAACTAGCGATGCATTTGGAAAAAGACCTTGACCACAAGGGGGAAATATTAAATACAAATGAGTTTTTATGGCTGAGAGATTTCAAAGTGAGTCAGGAGGTCATTCCAGAGGTTACATTTATGCACGTCTCAGGAGGATCTCACTGACTGCCACAGTAAACAGTGCCTCAAACAGCAGGGCTCCTGAGGGCTCTAGAGACATCCAGACACTGTAGGCTGGGCAGAGAATTCAGGAATTCAGCACCCTGTCAGTGGGCCTTACTTTGGAATATATGCTCCCCAATGTAACAGAGTTAGACTCATTTATAATTTCCCTACACATGGTTCTTCTGCCCCTTTTATTTGAACCTATAAGTAGCACTATACTTGTTAAATATATGTCCCAGAGACTTAAATTTTTGGTCTGCTCATATGCAGGTTGAGCCCTGAATCTCAGCAGAGCTGCAGCCAACACCTACTCTGTAGTTCATCAGACTCACCCAGGACAACAAACAAAAGGATGATGATGGACAATGCCCATACCCAAAAACAGAGTATCTACAACTGCAAGCAAGACAGTTCCATCCATCTGCCCCTGTGGGATCTAAGCCCTCTCTCAATCAGAAACAGAGTGGGCATCACCATCCCCAAATCCCCAAGATTGAGGAATGAACAAACATAATGGGGAATGCAACTATGGACTATTTATAGTAGACTTATGATTATTCTAGCAATGGAAGAACTTGTATCATTGATATGAAGGCAGTGGCCACCAGGGGTTCTGAGGGGAGGGAGAGGGAAGAATAGCTGTAACATGGGGCACTTTGGGGGCATTGGAATTGTTCCGAATGACATTGCAATGATAGATACAGGCCATTATACATTTTGTCAAAACCTGTAAAATTGTGTGGTGCAAAGTGTAAACTGTAATGTAAAGTATAGTCCTTGGTTAATAGCAATATTTCAATATGTGTTCATCAATTGTACCAAATGTACCACACTAATGAAAGATGTTGTTAATGGGGGAAAGTGTGGGAGAGGGAGGAGGTCGTATATATGGGAATCCCCTATGTTTTTCATGTAACATGTATGTAATCTAAAGCTTCTTTAAAACTAAAAAAAATTTTTTTCATTTTAAAAAAAGGAGTTAAAAGCAGCATCTTAAAACTAAGTTGCATCAAAGACACGTGGGGAATTCCTTGATATAATGTTAACCTCCAAGAACAGAGCCAGGCAAGCTAACCCAGACATCACCAAACAGAATGGCTCACAGACCAAATTAAGGTGCTCGAATCACAGTTTCATAAGTCAATTTAAAAGAAATAACAAGAAGCAAGGGGAAAGGTTAACACACATAGGATAGGGTGAAAGTAGATGAAGGGACCACACCATTAGAATATTGGAAAATGTACTTAAACCCTATCTCTCTGCTGCATCCCCACCCCAAGGTGTGGTTCTGAAGACCAGAGTTGAGGTTTGAGCAAAGTGGCCCACAGACAGAAGGTTCCCCAGGGCCAGTGCCCTATCCTTGTTCTACCAGAGAGAAACAGCATGAAGACGCCTGGCTGTAGCCAGCCAATTAGCCTGCTGAATAGCTATGGGTTTTAGCTGCATTTCCTGGCTAGAGCTCCTGTGGGGACAGAATGAGACCATACGGTGTGTCTCCTTCAATGGAGGCTGATTTAAGGATGACATAGCGATCAGCCCTGAGGAAGCATGATCAAACGTTATGACTCGTTCTTCCTTCTCTTTCTATCTTTAAGTAACACTCTTGCTTATTCCACCAAACATTTCATTTATTTTCTTTATCATTCTTACAGGTTGCCAACTGGCTCTCCACATTCCAACTATGTTTCATGAGATTCTTTCTTATTCATTATTTATTCTTAATATATCTTGTGAGTATCACCTATACCTTATAAGTCACTAGGTTGCTTACTATCTATGCTTAAAGTTTCTTATAAATTCCATCTATTCCATTTGTTTTCTTGTCTTCTCTAGCAGAATTGAATATTCTAAAGTAATGCAAGAAACTCACATTGCAAAAGACCTAAAATATTGTGATGGGGGAAAAAAAGAAGCGAGAAATGACTAATAGATTTTAAAAGTCTTCACAGAAATACTAACCAGATACAATTTTAAAAACACGAGTCAGTTGAGGAAATTTGAACACTGACTGGATACTTGATGGTATCAAGAAATCATATATTTTAAGTGTGAAAATTATATTTGTTAGGTGTAAAAACTAAAGAGTTCTAATGTTTTAGAAATATATACTAAAGTATTTATGGATGAAATTGCATGATGTCTGAGATTTGCTTCAAAGCATAGTAATGTTTTGCTATTCAAATCAACAAAGAGTTCTTAAGCTTATGCTAAGTAGAGTTTTGCAAACTCAGAATCATGACTCATTACTAGGTTAATCAATTTGGTGGGCTGTGACCAGAACATTTTTCATGATGAATAGAATAGAACAGAACAGAAAATATCAGAGTACATGGCATTCTGTCATAGTGTATTTTGTTACATGAAACTTTTATTTCAACTCTGTGTGTGCATGTGTGTGTGTGTGTTACGAAAATATGTAGTAGGTCATGACATAAAATGCATTTCTTACCAGGGGTTATAGTTCCTGGAGTCTGAATATCACAGTTGGAAGCAGAGTCCTGATCACTAATGGGCACAGGGAATACAAGAAGAATAGGATATGCTCCTCACTTTCCAGAAGTGATGGACATGAATAAAGGTATAAAGTGAAAGGCCAAGAGCTCTGCTAACAATAAGGTGCAAGGACTGTGGGAAGACAAAGGAAGCGTTGACTAACTCTGGTGTGGGCTTCACAGAACAGGCAATATATGACAGATGGAAAGCCTGGAGAAGGGTAAAGAAGCCATCTCTCCAAACAAAGGAACAAAGAGGGAACAAAGTAGCATAGAAGGATAAACATACACATGGCATAATAGAGGAAAAGAAAGTGATGTGATGAGGCTCAGTGCCCAGGAGAGTTCTCTCTTCAATTCGGGGTCCGTCAGATGGACAATGACAATCAAGGCCATGAAGAAATTGATGATCCTGAGGGAAATACATATGATTTGAGAGGCTGTGAATATGTCATTTCTCTTTTGATGATCTCCAGTGTTGATAATTTCATAGTCATCCTATTTGCCTAATCCAAAGCTGTGCATCAAGATTTTCTGGTTTCAGTTCTTTGACTCAGTAATTCCACTTTTAGAATGTATATCAAGAAAATAGGACTGGGTGGGCACAATGACTTAGCTACAAACATCCATTTACAGTATTATGGAAAATGGCAAAATGTTGAAATGAACCAAGTGTTTAACAAAAAAGATTGGGTAATTAAAATTATGGCCCATCTATAATAGACAGTCAATTTTTTAAATTGATAGACAACATTTTTAACCTGGAAAATGCTCACAGTAAGTTGTTAAGTTATATATGCAGTATTCTAAATAATATGTACATACTGTGTCTCCATATTTTATGGGAGAAAGTGAATATAATGCTAAGAAGGACATGTTCTTTTATTTCATATTTCAACAGTGATTTTTTTTTTCCCTTTGTATGATGGAATTACAGGTAATTTTTATTTTAGTCTTTGTTCTTTTCTGTCAATTACAAATTTTCTACCATAAACAAAAAGACTTATAAGATTTTTTAAAAAGCAAAATCATTATAAAATAGGAAACAACTTAGAAATAAATTCCTAATTTATTATTAATGAAAAAAGCAAGATGAAAATATTATTACATCATGATTTTTTCAAGAAATAGAGATTAGGCTGATTATTTCTTCTTTTTGCTGGTCTTCTATATTTTTGAATGTATTTATTTATTATTTTAAAAATAATTGCTTCTTTAATTCTAACCAGATTCTTTGTCTCTGCGGAACTTTTGAGACACGAAATTTGATGGCCTATATATATGCAAAAATCAGTCACTTATTTTAGACAAGCTTATGTGATATTGTCTTAAAAACTCAAAAACATTCAGAAACTAATTTGATGTAGGACTTTTAAAAGACTAATTTTAAAAGAAGAAAACTACCACTGAATTAAAAAATATAGCAAGAAGACATCTTTAAGTTTATTATTAAATTTTCAATCTAATGTTCATGATTTTTATTCATTTTATTTTTTAAATCCATAGCTCAAGTTTGTGCATCACATAAAGGAAGAAAAATATGCAAAATGGCAGAATGGTCAAATCATTTGAAACAAAACAGTTGCTTTTACAACAGAGTTCAATGATAGAATTTAGATTAAATTTCACAGATGAAAACATCAGAAAACACAAAGCATACGCAGTACTTTTTCTACCAGGAATCAATATGGTGCTAAATTATACCTTCCTGCAGTATTTTTAGGACTAGTTCTGAAAGTTACACAATTTCTTGCACAGCTCCCTTCCCCTGGTTTATTCTTATTTTTGCCTTCAAACAAGCACACACACAAAATGCTTCTCAAACTTGACTGCATATTACAAGCACTGGGGGAAATTTTTAATATCCTGTTACCCAAGCTGCATCCCAGACCAATTAAATAACTATCTCCAGGGCTGAGACATTCCAGTGTGTAGCTGAATATGAAAATCACTGTCCTCACTGATCCTACTACTTCCATCAGTTTCCAAATCATTTCTCTCCCTTCTTTCATCCCCAAGCCTGACTTCTTCCAATTTCCATTTCTTCACACCCATACTCATCCCTGCGATGAGGTTATTCTGTCATACACGTTGGGTTACATTGTAAAAATTGCTAAAGTAGCGTATCGTTTAGGACTCCTTTGGTTGCAAGTAACAGAAACTTGACCCAAACTGCCTGCAATACAATGGGCTACTGGCTCATATTACTGAAAAGTCTAGAAATAGGAATAACTTCAGGCAAGGCTTGATCAAGACCCAAACAACAGCACTAGGTGCTGCTATCTCTTTCTCCATCTCTAATGCAGTCCTTTGTTGTGAATCTCTATTTTCAGACAAGTTCTCACCTAATGGCTGCAATATGGCTGCAGCAGCTCCAGAGATTATGTCCTCACTAATTCATGTCTAATGGAAAAAATAAAGTCTTTCCAAGAAGTCTCGGTGAAAGTATAATCATATAGCTCATTGACTGTGAGCGGGGCCAGGTGCCTATGCCTACACAAATCACTGTGGCCAGAAAAAAGGAATGTTCCAATATACTGGGCTTGAGTGCCATGTCCATCTCTTGAGCCAGACTCCCGTGGACTGAAAGTGGTTCTCCAGAGAGAAAACAAATGATAGTTACAATCAAAAGGGGAGAAATAAATGAGTGCTGGTTTGCAATATAATAATTGCCCATTACAGATGGACATGATGACAGGGTATGCTTCTGGACAGAACTAAATAAATAGAGTTGCACCAGAAAAACAAGCATAGATATCTTTAGAAGTCTATTATGGGAGACATAAAGGGGAGACAAAGAGAAGCAGACTGCTTTGAGAAACAGAGCAGGCATATTTTTAAAGCTTGTAGCAAATAGGAACTTGAAAATTGCTCCTGATTTATAATGAAGACTCTCTAAGGTATTTAAATACTAGGCTATTTGGTATTCATCAGCTTAAAATGAGCTGCAAAATGAAAGGCCAAAACATCAGAAAGTCCGTAAGAAACCTGTAAATACATGTGGTGAGTGATAGCATATCTGCCTTTTGGACTTAGACATTATTTTTGTTTTTTTGTTATGGCTGTGTTTGATACTATGCAAATGATCTAATAGTATTTTTAAAATCATTAACTTCTTTAGTTTTATCAGAAAAATACATATTTATGTATAAAATATTGTGAGCATGCAATGGCATAGCCCTGACATTTTCAGCTTTCCACATCAAGTGGCAAGATGTGTTCCCTGAAGAAAAAAAAAAGAGTCACAGCCACCCAAATGTGACAAAGGCAGGTGTCTAGTCAGAAGCAAAAGCACTTTTTAAAAACATGCCCTAAACCTTCTGACCATGTCTGCAACATGACAGCCACATCCATCCCTGTGGTTTTGTCACTTCCATTTACATAATTCATGAATATATAGCTCCAGCCCTAATGTCTGTCCTCAAATTAAGTTCAACAAATATGAGGACCTTCAATATGGCAAGAACTATGGCAGGCCCTGGAGACATGCAAATGCACTAGCATTTAAAGAGTTTGTCATCAACTGAGGGAGATAAACAGAACATCCCAACATATGTGGGGATATGTATAGAGCTCTATAAATGTAGTCATTCATTCAAAAGATGTTTATTGAGCACTTATTAGAAACCAGGCACTATTCCAGGAACTGGGGACACAACAGTGGATAAGACAGACAAATTCCTGACTTCATAGAGCCTACTCAAGGAGGGCAGAAAATAAAAAAGGCAAGCAAATAAGATAAGTAAACAAATAAATAAGACAATAAGTGCAATGAAAGGAAGAAACTGGTTGGTACAGTGCAGACCAACTTGGGAGGATAGACTGCTTCTTAATATAGAATGGTCAGAGAAGGTGTAATAGTCAGATTGGTGAGGTTATCTTGCAGTAACAAACACCCCTTAATATGTAGCTTCATGCTACATGTCCAACATAGGTTTTTGGGGAAACTCTGACCATTGTAGTGACTTGGGGACCGTGGTAGTTTTCTGCTCTGCAAATTGACTTTCCTGCACCTGCCTTTCCCAGAGTTCCTTTTCCTGTATGGTCACAGATTACAATCGGCTACAAGAGGAATGTGTGTGAGCTCTGGAAGGCAGAAGTGAAGCATCCACTAGATCTCCTCCTTCAGCATCTCTGGATCCTGAGCCAGATGCACATGTAGCTCCATGCGGAAGGGTGCCAGCTCCTTCTGCAGATATTCACATCCTTGAGGCAGGAAAGGTGAGATACAGACGTGGGTTCCAGGCTTTCGCCATACCTTCCAGTTTATCTCTTCCCCACTTCACATCCTGCACCTGCAGACACTTCAGAGTCAGCCCCATTCACAGAGACAACCACCTTCCATAGGTGTGAATACCAGCTCCCATGATTATGCAAGCTCTGGTCCCTAGAATAAATTCCTTATTCCCTGTGGCTTGGTGTTTCCACTTCCTGATCAAACGCGAGCTGATACAGGGACCCAGGTGGAATCAATTGCTGTTGTCTGGGCCATTGCAGTTTTTCCTGAGGCAGAAGGAAAAAAACTCTGGAGGGTCTCACATCAGCAATTAAATACTCCAAGCTGAAACAAATGTATGTCACTTCTGCTCACAAATTACTAGACAGAACTAGACTTACGGCCCGAGCCAGTCACAAGGGAGCCAGGAAGTCCCATCCTACCAATACCCAGAAGATGGGAAGACAGGAGTGTTTGGTGAGCAGCACTAATTACCACCGCAAAAAGCCTCTCCAAGGAGGGAGTATTTCCGGTAAAGTTTAAGAAGGAGCCAGGCATTGGAGGGGCTGATGGGGAAGCAGTCTAGGCAGAGGGAAGGGCAAGTACAAAGAACCTGACACAGGAATGAACTTGGCCTGTTTCGAAGACAGAAAGGAAGCCATTTGGCTGGAATCGAATGGAAAAGGCTGACGGTGACCCAGGAAGGGCTGGAGAGAAG
The DNA here is from genome assembly GCA_029593785.1 of Cabassous unicinctus. NCBI lineage: Eukaryota > Metazoa > Chordata > Mammalia > Cingulata > Chlamyphoridae > Cabassous > Cabassous unicinctus. The sequence goes on from JAQZBX010007168.1 coordinate 17,270, forward strand.
CTGGAGCCACATGACCCAGGACCCTTAAGGTGAATTTGGAAGTCACTGAAAGACTTCAAGCAAGGAAGTAATTGAACATCATTTAAGGTTTAAGAAGATCATTCCAGCTAGAGTGTGCAGTCAAGAGAGGGTTCACAAAAAATCAAAGCTGGAGACTAGCTAGGAAGCCGTTACTGTGCTCTAGCTGCGGAATGATGGCGGCGTGGAGTAGAGCAGTAGCTTTGGTGATGGAGCCTAAAAATCCACCAGTTGTGAATTATCCGAACTCGTCGCCTCCCTTCCAGATTCCCTCCCAAATTCTTTTTCTGTTCACGAGACCTCCATGTGCCACATCACTGGTGAGAGCACTCAAGCCACATTTGACTGCTCCTCCTCGGTAGAGGACACGGTTGGCACGCCACACAGATTCCCGCAGACCCTTTGATCATTTCTGTGCACTCCTCCCCAAGCTTCTGCGTGTCTGCTTCTGGGCTAGCACTTGCTATTCTCTTGGCGGGACTGCTCTCTGCCTACAGGAAGCTGTAAGTGCTGGAGGTTTACAACCCGTGTGGCAGCTTCTTAGTCAATGACTCGCTGCTGCAAGAGTCTGAAAACCCAGCTCCCTTGGCTCGAACGGAAATAAACCTGGAGGTAGAACTTACCCTCCTGAATTCCCCGGTAGCATCGGGCTTCAGGCACCCTCTAAAGGACTTTGCCTGAGATCAGAATCTTGCTTGACTTCCACCTTCCCTCCTTAAACGGTTCCTCCGGGTTCTTTCCCTGCTAGATCTTTGCCCATGGGTCTGCTTTGGCAGAACTGGAACTAATATACTTTCCAAACATAAAGGGTCACAAAGGTCTTCTAACTCTGCTTTCTAATTCCAGTGCCCTAGACCTTTTTCCTTCATAGCTTGCTGCAGCAGAATTCTAACTTGGTTTCCCTTCACATAATTCATTTACTCAGTAAATAGTGTTGTATCGCTACTATATTCCGGGCCCTGCTGCTCTCTACCTCAAACCAGCTTCCGTCAATGGACTGGAAGCACCATTTCCATGAAGTCCCCTTCGGATCAGAACTTTTCAGTGGCTCCAGTCACCTAAAGAAGTATTTCCTAAAGCGTGTGTAGTTTCCCTTGCAAAGGAAAAAAATAATATTTATATTCTCATGGACCCTCAATGGAATTTTTAAAATTCATTATAATTTAATTTCAATATGTATAAACATAAAACTAGTTATAAACTCCTTATACTGACAGCTTTGATGCAACTATAAGTCCAGAACAAATTTTAAAATTATATTCAAACACAATGACAAAACCAATAAAATTTAAATTCACAACATTAATTTAATGTGACAGTTGATGTTACTTTGCTGGAACAAAATCACTGATATTTGGATTAATAGAGGAAGGATGTAGTCAGAGGTTTGTCTCTATACTTAATCTATTTTTGTATTTCAACTTCAATAATCCTAATGCAGGGACTAACCATTCTCACAATCATGCTATATAGGATTTTATTACTCATTGCAATTTTTATTTTCTATTTTAAGAAAATCAGAACCAGAAGTCTGCTTAAGCATATCCTTGCATGCTGGCTTTATTGAGACATCAACTGATAATGCTGCAAACATACTCTGTTCACTTAAAGTTAAGCTTAGCACTGTCTTGTTATTGAAATCTGCATCAAATGAATTTTCATTCCAAATGCTTTAGAATCAGAAATTGTTTAGGCTATGTTCTCTGAAATGCAGATCTGAGATCAAGATTTGGGTACATGGTAAGAGATGTGGGGAAGTGACAGAGATGGAAGGGAGCCAACCAGTCCACATTCATAAGCACGTTACTGCTGCAGGCAGCTGGGGCTCAGTCCCACCAGAGACCTGGGGAGACGGTGAGAACAATGTGAACGTGCTGCAGGACTGGCCCACCCTCACCCCAGAGGTGAGAAGCCGGGATGTTTATCCTCCAACTTCCCTATGTCATTAGATGAGGTCTGCTTGCAGGATTAACTCCCCAGGCACATGCCTGCCAAGAGGAAGTCCTTAGGCAAAGGGTCAGAGGTGCTGGTAGCTGGATTCCTAGGCACACACAGCAACAGTGGGGAGTGCCAACAGCATGTGAGCAGGCACCAACGGCATATGTCTGAGGACCAGATGACTCCTTCACTGGCTGTTTACGGCAATGCTTTCCAGTACTGAAGTGTTTCAAGTCGGTAAGTTCGATGACAGGATCTGCTCACATGCAGAGGGTACTCACTCTCTAGGGGGGGATATTGTTGGATCTGATATGTCCATGCTACCAGATGCTGTGTGCAGACTCCATTTCTACCACTTTTTAAATTCAAATAACTGAAAGCCTTTGATGCATTCAGCCTGCTGTAACGTTGTTTAGCCTCCACTTGGTGAGGCCATTACAAGATGGTACCCAGGCAGAGGGATGGTTTTCCATAGCGTGCTCAAAATGTCTTTTAATTATCATGAAAAGTAAAAAAAATTAAAAGTAAAGTTTCATAGAGAACTTCACAACCCCTGACAATAAGTGCTAGGGCCTCCAAAGGTAAGGGGTGGGGTGAGGGCCAGGAGGTCATCCAGTGCCCCCAGTAAACTGACTTACCAAGTGAAGCTTAAGACACCTGAAATTCAAGATCCTCTGAAGTCTACCCACAGGCTTCCATAGTAAAGTGATCCATTAACAATGCAATGATCAGATCTTGCCTTTATCACCTACAAGATCCATACCTTTCTGCCTGCCTGGAACTCATCTCAGGCCAGGGCCTCCCAGGTACTCTAGTTCACAACAAACTCACAATTCCTTGCTTGCCAATGAATCACATATCCTTGGCTTTGTATTACTATCTAACATTAGTGTGTCGCTATCACAGCCAGGCTGTGATGTATACAATGAGACTGAGCCATCATGACCTAATGGAAGAATGTGGATCCTGCAATCACACAGAGCTGCTCTTGGACATGGGCTCAGGCATGGAGTAGCCATGACCTTGGGCCTCCATTTTGCCATCAGTGAAACAGAGATGCATTAACTTCCTCGCAGTGCTGCTGTGTGGATAAAGGAGATGCCCAAAAAATAAGAGTTTCCTTTCTTACTCTGCAAACCTTTATTTTCATTGCATGATTTTCTTTGCAACAGCACTGAGAAATTCTCAGTATCATTTTAAAGGTCTGATCCTTGTGATGAGTTGAGAGACATTCAGTTCCTCTGTGATTTGCTAATAATCTAAACATCCTGAAAACACATTTTTATAAGACACTATTCTGGGGAGAGAACATCTGGATCTCTCTCATCCTTCCCTTTAAAATGATCCTGGCTGTGCCCACAGAAAGATAAAAAATTGATAAGGAAATTCTCATGGCCATGGTTAAATTTTGTTTATGAGAACCTCCTTCATTTGGCTAAAACAGATGTGCAGCTTAGACATTTTTGCCAGTGCGCACGCTATCACAGATGCCTGTTGTTGATTCATATGGACACAGTGGATGTGTAGCCAGTGACTGCAAAACTGTAATCTCTTCCTCTTCATGGGAAAATAGAATTAAGAAACTTGGTTTCTATGCTCCTGACAACCAATAGCAATTAAGAATTCTATGAAGCTGACTTGGTAATGGTTCATGGTTTTTATTTTTAGCCTTTTCCTTAGTTTTTTCCTAACATAAAATGTTGGCTTTTGCCCCTTATAGAATGTTTCACCGTGGCCTGATTTCTACAAGGCCAAGTCCAGGGGTTCTCCTGGTGGTATCCCAGACAATACACCCCTCCACCAGTAAAGTTGCACTGAAGGAGAACATTTAAAAGTTGTTTGTGTTCCTTAAAGGATCAATAATAAAACCGCAATTAATAACAGGCAACTTTTAAAAGAGGAGATACTTCTGGCACAAATAAGTTTATAAATCTGCAATACCTGATGCTGTCTCCTGCTTTTCTGAGATGAAAACCAGAAGCAGCAGGAGGTGTCTACAGTTCACTGAGTATTTATATCATTTGAATTGCAAAAAAAAATCTTTTCAATGGGCTGAGTCTTTGGAGCTGGGGTTATTAGGACTCATAGGTGAAGTGCTTATGTGATCAGCATTGGGACTCCATAAGGCAGTAAGTACAAGGCATCACGCTAACACTGCCACTTCATCCTGGGCCAGTAATTGAAAAGAAGCTAAGAACTAAATGCTAGAGGTGAAGTTTTGTTTTCGAATAATGGCGTGGATCCCTGGGGATCCTTCTATTCTAGACACTTTCCCAGTATTCTGTCCCAATGTTCTCTTAAAACCTTACAAGGTTTCAGGGACATGTACTTTGAAAATACGTGCTCTCCTATTGCCAATTTTGTGAATGGATCTTTTCCTGATGGAGTCAGTTCTGGCCTGTGGCAGGATTTTCTTCCTTTATTTTCAGATAGTACATGTGTATTGATTAGAACAGTGTGTGACTGCAAGTAACAGAAAACCCAAGTAGCATATAGGTCTATTTTTTTCAAGTAACAAGAAATCCAGTTCTGAGCTTCTCCAGGTGCATATAGATATCAGGAAGGATCAAGACTTATTCCTCTCCCTACTTCCTCATTCTAAGAATGTAGCTCTTATCCTCATGGTCAGAATATGGCTGCTGCACCTCCAGGTATTATGCCTATGTTCCAGGAAGAGAAAGAGAGCAAGGGGAAAGGTGAAGGGACCAAAAAGAATGTGCCACCAAATCTACATCTCTTTATAAAACCTTTCCCAGAAGCCCTTCCTACACCTTCTGCTTATATCTTGCTAGCCAAAGCTAGGCCAGTTGACCCATCCATTGCTGTAAGGAAGTCTTAGATGTGAATATTTTAGTTGGGCATGTTTTCTTCCCAAACAAAATCAGGACTTTATTAGTGCATAAGAAGGGAATATGGGTAATGTCCAGGCAATGTCTGTCTCATCAGGATCTAGAGATGAGAAAATTACTTGCATTAAAGATACTAAAACCTTTTCCCTGAGACATGTCTGCCTTCACCAGGACATAAGCAGAGTTAGCCAGAGCATCAAAACAAGAAAGAAGACTTGATTGAAATCAGTGAGCATCAAACATCAGTGAAGAATTTTGGATTGCCTGTCCTGGGGTCATAAACATATCTCTGAAAATACTTAGGTTTAAATAGGTCTTTTCCATCATAAGTTGAGTTTGTTCCTAAAAACACTGCTTTAAAAGCAAGATCCTCCATGTCAAATCTTATCATCCCTCTGTCTTCCATTTTAAAATTAGAGCTCTATTCTTCTAAAAACAATTTTGACCACCTAAATCACATGCAAGAGAGCAGCAAACTTCAGAACTCACTGTTTTTATTTTACGTTTCCCCCACTATATTGTTAAATCCATTAAGGAAAGAGCCACTTTTACTTTGTTCACCATTGTATCCCAGGCACTCACCACAGGGTCTAAAGTATAGAAAATATCCAATGAATATTTTATAATGAATTTACATATTTAAAATAAAAGTTATTATTTTTCCCCAAAGCATTATTATTGGAGATCAAAATAAAATTTAAATACGAATGTGAACCAGGAAACTTTGTAATCATAATCTGAAGAGGCATTCGATAAAATTTGAGATTAATTTCTGATTAAAAACAAACAAACTCGGAAGAAAAGTGAACTTCCAAAACATAATGAAAAATATCCATCTTGAATCAACGGACAAGAGCCTACTTTAAAAATCCTAAAAGCAGCCCCATTAAAACCAGAAGCAGAACAACAATAAAAGCCCTCTTCTTGCCAATATTATTAAACATTTTTCCAGAAAACTTGGCTAATAGAGTAGAAAAATAATTACAAGTATAATTATTCGAAAGGATAAGACAAAAGTATTGGCAGATCGTATGACTATTTTTCAGACAACCCAAGAGAATCAATTGAAAAGCAATTAGCTATAAAAGGTCAGTAAATTGACCAGAGACAGAATAAATGTTGAGAATACTCATGATATAATATTGGTGAAAAATTCAGGCTTTTACACACACACATACACAAATGCTTGCTCAATATAGAATTAAAAGTAGAAAGAGATTTACAGAGATAGATGTAAGTAAACTCTTAACTACACCAGTGTTAGGCAAACAGCATGATATTAAGAAATTCCTGCTGCTATACACCTGAAAGCATTCTACAGCGCAGGCGCTGAAAGAATTTCTTCAAAACAATCATCACAGGCCCTAGACCATATACAACTGAGGTTGCCAATCAGGGATCCATTTTTGAAACCACTTGCTTCCTCTGTTATGGAATCATAATAAATAAATATGTTTATCTCTCATAATCAGCAGTCACACAGCCACACATTTTCCCTTCGTTTCAACAGTTTTAAAGGATGATTACCTACTTTTTTGAGCTGTCCTTCAGAAATGAATTCAGTACATGGCACATAGACTTTATTTTATGGGAGGTAAAAATGGATAAAAGTAAATAAATAAATAAATCCTTTTAAAAAATGTACAGGGGAGGAAGATATGGACTACAGTTAGTAGTAATACTTCGACAATGCTCTTTCATGATTTGTTAACAAATGTTTCACAACAATGCAGGCTGTTTGCATGTTTGTTTTGTAAGTTCACGATGTTTACTGAACACAGTTTATGTATGTTCATGTATGAATGAAATACTTCAATAAATTGTTTTTAAAAAAAAAGAAAGAAAGAAAGAAAACACTGTTCTGAGCTTGGACAGAGAGAAGACACAGAAACATGGCAAAGCAATGATCCAAAATGTGCTAATAAATGAACCCATCTTCCTAGAACAAACACTCTAGTAAGTGGTGAAATAACAGAAAAGCACATTCTCTGAAACACACCTCTCAGGGATAGTGAGCATTCAGGCAAGTACATCTTCTCATACATAATGTATTTTCTAAACCAGTAGTTGCCAAACTTTAGTGTGCATGAGAGGGCTTGTTAACACGCAGACTTCTTGACCCCACACTCAGAGTCTCTGATTCAGTAGAACTCGGGTGGAGACTGAGAATTTACACTTCCCACAAGCTCCAGGTAATGCTGGGCTGCTATCCGCAGAACCACAATGTGAGAACCGCTATTCTAGTGGTAATTAAAATAGAAGATTCCCCAACAAATTGATTAGCAGATTTAACAGCCACCGTCATTTTAATGTTTACTAACAGTGACAGTGCTAAGCGTTCCATGAACATTATTTCATTTGAAATCCACGGCATGGGAGGTAGTAGTATTCTTTTTTACAGATAAGGAAACCAAGGCCCTGAGATGCTAGCAATTGCCCAAGGTCACGGAGCAATTTTTAGGTTGCTATGAGATTTGAAATTCAAGTCCAAGTTCTTAACCACCAAACTTACACATTATCATTAATGAAATTAAAACATGAAGAAAGAAAATTAAGATGAGAAAAGGAAAGAGGGAATGAGAGAAAGAGAAAAAGATAGAAAGAAAAAGAAATAATATTTATATTTACATTTCAATAGTAAAATGAAAAACCACAAAGAGAAAACATAAACAACAAAAACAAGCTGATATATTCATAACTGCAATAAGTATAAATGTTATTAAAAGTACTATTAAAAGATAATTACAGATTTTTAAAAAATGCATGTATTCATTCATTCAACAATTATCCATTGAATTAGCCATGCTATGCCTGGCACTATTCTAGGTGCTGTGGATACAGCAGGGAACAAAGTAAAAATGGTCCCTATTCCCATGGAACTTAAATGTTGGTGGAAGAAAAGGGTAATAAACATGTAAAATAAAATAAACACATGATATAATGTCAGGTAGTGATAAGTGCTGTAAAGAAAATAAAGCAAGTTAAGTAGGAAGGTTAACTGAGAGGAAGGGAAAGTCTATTAAGACAAGGACAACCTCTTGGAAGAAAACTGTAGGATGAGAAGGAATCAGCCATGCAGGAAGAGGTGGGAACGAGTTACCATGTACGGGAGGCACGCCAGACGCAAAAGCAGTTAATAGTAAACAGATGCGCAATGGTAAGTCAGCCAATGAAATACAATGCAACACAACACAACACAACACAGTAGATGAGCCTCGTTCCCAAGTTAAAAATACAAAGATTAAAAATAAAAGATAAGTGGGATAAGGAGCATTGTTTCACACTGATAAAATAAATTGCATTTAAGATCTAATGTTGTTTGATCCTGGGTCCTCTTCTCATTTTTGTCAACTTAAATGAACTCAGCCAGTTCTGTGGCTGTAAGCTCCAGCTATATGCTCATGACTCCTAAATTATATCCTCGAACCCTGACTCTCCCTGACCCCAGGCTTTGTAATTCTTATCAGCAACCTAACATCCTCACTTGGAAATCTAACACGGTGCCAACAGAAATCTTGATTCCTCCTTCCCACACCTCTTCCATCCAAGCAGATGGCATCACAAACCAGTCAAGCGTTCAAGACAAATCTTGAGTCATGAGTCATCCCTTTCTCTCATCCCCCATTTCCTATCCTCTAGCAAGTCTTACCAAGTCTATCTTCAAAATATATCTGTCTCCAAAATATATCCCAAATCTGTATAACTCTATGGCCACCCTGGTCCAAGCCACTGCCATTTCATTCCTAGATAACTATGAGAAACTCCCGATTGAGCTCCCTGCTTTCTTTCCTGCTACAATCAATTCTTCAGCCCAAGAGAGGTCAAAAGCGACCTCACACAGGATGCTTCATGTAAGCTGAAAAGAAGTAAACACTGTGAGCAAGCAGACCATAAGCAGAGGAAGGTCAATCACTTCTGAGAGAAACGAGAGTGGCCTGGGCCCATTCAGTTCCAACTCCAAGCCATTTATCCTCTTAATAAATGCCCTCTTTCTTGACTTAATGTGAGAAGATCTCTATCCCATAGACCAAATGAGTCCAATGAAAACATTCTAGAAGAATAAGCCAATAACTGTCGACCACATATCTTTTAGATAGAAGAGTAATAAGCAAACACGCAGATTATTCCAGCCGACAGTTTATTAGTGGATCTAATAAGCATCCCATGAACAACTGTAGCATATATAAGAATTTAGTATGCCAACTGGGTGCAGGGGATGATTTTAAGTTAAATCCATTCAACAAAACAAATTTGAGATCTTTTTTTTACTTTTACTTTAATTAATTTGCCTTTATTTTTTTGAATTTGTATTTTAATTTAATCCAGTACATTTATTTAAATTTATACACATCAAAAATACCATAAGTTATAATAAAAAGTAAACTTCCAAGTATTTAATAATATTTTGTAGACATGATAAAGGTTGTGCTCTTCATTTAAAACCATCAACAAAAAAACAAATACTTTCCTTTGGAAAATGGGCAAAGAATATGAACTTGTGTGTGTCTAACACATACAAGGGTTTATTTACAATAGTATTTATTGCTGTATTACTCATAATAGTGGAAAATCTAGCAACAATGAACAAAACTAGTTAATGAGAACATTTAAAATGTTCTAAGTATGTTTAACAAAACTTGGGAAATTATCATGGATATTTTGCTAGATTTTTAAAAACAGCTTACAAAATAACAAATTCACTATGATTCCAATTTCATTAAATTTTATGCATTTCTACCAGGATTGAAAAAAACAAATAAAAATAAAATAAAATATAGCAATGGCTATATGGTGATATTATGGATAAATACATTGTACTTTTTTCTAATTTTCTATAAAATAATACATGTTCATGGTAATTTGGGAAAAACTCTATACTCACGTGCTGCACATATGCCTGTCTATCTGTCTGTATGCATGTATATATTCCTCTAAAAACTAAAAAGTTAGGATTACCAGGAATGGCTCATGGAGAATCAAGCATCAGCCAGTTCAAAACAAAAAAATAACTTTGTTAAAACTCTGTCATATGCTTGCCATCCCCTTGTTTTAAAATAAATTTTGTCCTAATTATTCTAATTATGTTAAACCCATTTTGGATGATATATATATATATGTTCCTGTCTACACACTGCCTGGCACATAGTAGGTCCCCAATAAATATTTGTTGGATGAATGAATAACTGCTACAGCCAAGAGGAAGGCAAAGGTCTTCTAACCCTCTGATGATAATTTTCGTAACACAATACAGAATCGATCTAAATAGACTATTGCTCCTGCAGTTTAACTACTTTTAGAAATAATGTTTTAATATCAACTACTCTAAAAACTAAAATCATTATTTTTGACAGAAGCTCTCTAAAATTTAATTGGTTTAACACCTATAATCCCATATAGTAAGTTAATTTGTTCAGCTACTTGGGGGCACATTTGCAATTAATTCTTTCCTGTGCTGCTCGTTGCTTAAATCTAGAGGAGTCACAGGAGCATCGTTGAGCTGTTTCTACAGCTGCAGTGGGTGACAGTAACACCTGTGGTGAAAATGTTTCAAGACAAAATTACCTTGGCCTCTATAAAGTGGGAATTTCGGGAGCTAATTGATCAATCACTTATTTGCAGACATGGAGTTAGAAATTATGGGGGTGGGGGTGGGTTAAGAGAGGAGAAGGGGTCTGACTTTGTTTGCAGGTCCCAAGGCCCATCTTTTTAAGACAGGGGATAGCCTGACAGTAGGCTCCTAAAAGGTATGAATATGAACGAAAATGCATCCCCTGCTTACCTAGCAAAGCACATGGACCCAATCACAACAAAAACTTGTGGAACTTTCATAGAAGGATTTCATTAGAAGATATATTCTCTTTCTAACTGTTGTGACCCAGGTCTTAGCACAAGCCAATGGAGAAAAATTTATTGTACAAATTTGGCAATCACAGATCTAGATATAATTCTTTTTTTAATTTTTCCTAAAACTGAACTTAACCTAGAGCAATAACAGAAAAAGGAACCTGTCATTTTTGGTGACCCGCCTCCAAGCTGGCCTCCAGGCTTGCTTGCCTCCTTGTCCTCACTGACTTGTGTAGTCTGCTCTCCCAGGGAAGAGGACTGACCTGTGTAACCTAGAGGATACTGAAATGCAAGTGTGTGCCTTGTGAGACTAGGTCCTAAAGTGCAGGCAGTTTCTGCTTTGCTCTCCCCCTGACCACTTGCTCTGGGGGAAGCCAGCCGCCATGTTGTGAGGGGGTAGGGTCCATCCTCGAGGACACAAGCCTTCCTGCCAACAGCCCAGCCACATTGCCGGGTGACTGCAGCCCAGCCCGACATCTTGACTATGCCCTATTGAGAATCCCTGAGCCAGAACCATTCAGCTAAACCACTCCTGAATTCCTGACCCTCAGAAACTGTGAGAGATAAATGTGTGTGTGTTTGTTTTTTAAGTAGCTAAGTTTTGGGGTAATTTGTTTGTGAAGCAGTAGATAACCAAAACTTTCCTTCTAAGAAAAGTCATTCAAATTAGTGATTAATCTGTCTTCTTAGTCTGTATTCTCTACTTCTTCTTCCTTCTCACTGGCAGGGAAATGGAATCTAAATTCCAGAGGATTTTATATAGTACTGGAGAATGGGTAACCTGGCCATTCACTTGTGTAGCATTAGGATGTTTTTGCCTATAAATAAAAGAATGACAGGATTGAAATGGCTCAAATAATATGCATTTTTCTCTCTCAAAACAATACTTCGGAAGGTAGGTGGTTCCTGAGTCAGATAATTCAGTGGTTCAAAAAGCTCAGGGCTTTTGTTAGTTTCTATCCTCTTGGCTTTCCCTCATGGTATTCCTTTCTCTGTGAATGTTCTGTTCATATCTTCTAACCATTTTTCTTTTTAGGTTGTTGGTGAATTTCTTATCTGTTTTTAGGAGCTCTTTGCATATTAGGAAGTTAACCTTTTGTTTGAGCTACGAGTTGTAATTTTTCCTCAGCTTATCATTTGACTTTTCACTTTGCCTATGGCAATTTATATCATGCAGATTTTTATTAATTTGTTTAAATTTATCAATCTTTTTCTTCCATGGTTTCTGGATTTTGAGTTGCATTAATTAAAAACATCTACTCCCCAGATCAAGGTTACAAAGCAATTACCTTGTGGTTTCTTCCAGTGCTTTGTGGGTTTTTTGCTTGTTTGTTTTACATTTAAATGTTTAATTCATTAGGAATTTATCTTGGTGTACAAATTTGAGGTGTGGATTCAACTTATTTTTTGCCCAAAGCCCCATACCATTTATTGAATAGTTCCTATTTTCCCACCACAGCCCCATTTGAGATGACATACTACTAACCTATAATCACCACCCCATTTCCCTGTAACAACCTGGGGCACTAAACAAATGAACGGTAGATGGCTTTCAAACCATTACCACTGCACCACAAAACTGTATTGCACCCCCACCCCCAGCCCTGTCCCTGCGGTGCCTTCGCGCTCGTTCCCCGGTTCCCGCCAGGAGAGTTCGGCATCAGCTGCACATGCGCAGGCTGCTCAGCCCGGCCCCGCCCCCAGGCACACCCGGCTCCCAGGCCACCACAGACACGTGCTCCTCAGGCGGCAGGGGCGCTGAGGAGGATGAGGAGGGTCTGCCAGAGCTGTGCGACAGCGGCGAGGAGGCCGCCTGGGAGGAGGAGGAAGATGCTGATCTCCCCCAAGACAAGCTGCAGACCCCCTGCCTGTTCTGTGACAGATTAATCACATCTGCTGAAGAAACAGTTTCACATCCTAAGTCTGAACATCAATTTGATATTGATAGCATGGCCCATAAACATGGACGTGAATTTTATGGATACATTAATAAATTTTATTAGACCTAAGAATCCTACAGTTGAGTATATGAATTCTGTACACATCCCAGTGCCTTGGGAGAGAGAAGAATATTTGAGGCCAGTATTAGAAGATGATCTTTTAGTTCAGTTTGATGTAGAAGGTCTTTATGAACCAGTGTCAGTCCCATTTTCATACCCTAATGGACTCAGTGAAAATACATCTGTTGTTGAAAAGTTGAAACACATGGAAGCCAGGGCACTTGCTGCTGAAACTTCATTAGCTAGAGCACGAGAAGATCTGCAAAGAATGAAACAATTTGCTCTGGATTTTGTGATGAATGCGGATGTCAGAACCTTCTTGTCATCTACTGCTGCCATTGCACGCCTCCAGGAGGATGAGGATGGCGTTTGTTTCAGCTCATATGGCCATTATGGGATACATGAAGAAATGCTAAATGACAAAATACCAACAGAAAGTTACCGAGATTTTAGATATCAAAATCCACATATTTTCAAAGACAAGGTTGTTTTGGATGTCGGTTGTAGAACTAGAATTTTCTCTAGGTTTGCTGCTAATGCTCGTGCAAAGAAAGTTCTTGGAGTTGATCAATCTGAAATACTTTACCAGGCGATGGATATCATAAGAGTAAATAAACCTGAAGATATTATTATACTAATTAAAGGGAAGATTGAAGATATTCATCTATCCCTGGCATGGCAAGCTGACACAACAAGATGACACAAAGAGGAAACACAATGAGAGACACAACAAAGCAGGGAGTGGAGGTGGCTCAAGCGATTGAGCACCTCTCTTCCACATGGGAGGTCCCAGGTTCGGTTCCCAGAGCCTCCTAAAGAGAAAACGAGCAGACAGAGAGCAGACAGCAAAATAAATCTTAAAAAACAAAAAACCGTGTAAGGGACTAGAATATGGAAAATACAACACCAGCTTTCTCATACAAATCATATTTGAAGACAGCTTAGTTGATCCTATCTAGCATACCTGTACTTAGTTTGTAGCTTCTTCCATCTGCAAATATTCTTTAGCCATGCAGTTTCCTAGTACTGCCCAGAAAATCTAATTTAATACATGTATCCTATGTTTCCTAAAAGTTTTTAAAGATTTAGATAAATATGTACTTATATAATAACTTTTTAAAACTATGTGTGCAAAGTTTAAAAATGCAACTCTTAATATACTTATATCACTATAAAATTGTATTCCTTACAATTACTGACATTTTAAATCGCAGAATGAAAAAATACTCAATAAAATGCAAAAAAAAAACAAAAAAAAAAACTGTATTGTAATCATTAGAATAGGGGTCAGCAAACTACAGCCCATGGACCAGATCTGGCTCACCACTTGTTATGTAAATAAAATCTGGGAACACAGCCACTCTCACCCATTTCCGTACTCTCTGTGGCTGCTCCTGCACTACAACAGCCTAACTCAGTGGTTTCAACAGGGATTGCATGGCTTTCAGAAAGCCTCAAATATTTGCTATCTTGCCCTTTGCAGAAAAAGTTTGCCAACCCCTGCTTTAGAGTTTACAGAGCACTTTAACCTTTTGACATTTCCAATAATTCTGTGACAAAAAATATAAGTCCCACTTTAAAGATAAGAAAACTGAGTTACAGAAAAGATAAGGCCAGTTCGAAGGTGCTCACAGCTTTGAGGTGCTGGAGCTGGCATCAGAGCTTAGGTCGCTAGGGCAACATCTCCTGCTCTCTCTACAAAGCTTCATTGCCAATATCTTAACACAATATCCCAATTCTTACCCCGGCCCAGAGTACTTGAGCATTCCAGATAGTCCTTGACTAAAATGAAGAGCATTTTATTAATATAGCTATCTTTTTTTATGCTGATGATTTATGAAAAGAAAACAAAATTAAGCCCAGGAAAGTGAGGAAGCAGGAAGAGGGACAGGGGAAGCCTGAAACCCAGAATTTTAAATACAATTATATCAAATATATACCTACACTTCAAAGCAAATAAGAGCCTTTTAAAAGGCAAAATTGGAGAAACGGCGCTGAATCTCTTCCGGCTAGGGATACCCACCAGCACAGATGTAAAACTCTTCCCCAATTACTTCTAGTCAAATTAAGAAAGAGCACTGCACCACTGTTTGCTAAATTCACTTTCTCAAGGCAATGTTTATCTTTTACAGGAAGTGAGAGGGCTCATGCTGAGACCAGAAAGAGCGGCATTAAGCGCGTTTTTAAGCTATCTTTTTAATAAACTGTATCCATAATATCTGAGCAATTCACACTATTCCCCCACGGAGTTTCTGTGTTTCTGCCACACTGGCCCACTGGCTCAATAAAGTCATATCTTTCTGTTATTAATAAGGCATTTCACCTCAGGTACTTCTTTAACTTCCTGTATTTTTTTCCAACATAATGTTAATTTGTATTCCTTATCCAAAGAATGATAACAGGGTTTCTACAAAAGTGAACATTCATGATCAAAGAGAAGCTGGTATTATAAACAAATTACTACAACTAGGCTCCCTT
Organism: Cabassous unicinctus; assembly: GCA_029593785.1. NCBI lineage: Eukaryota > Metazoa > Chordata > Mammalia > Cingulata > Chlamyphoridae > Cabassous > Cabassous unicinctus. Next base: position 32,397 of record JAQZBX010007168.1, read on the forward strand.
TGAAATGTTTTAACTTAATTAAGCTCAAACACTTTTGGCAAAGGTTTAAAAACTTGAGAGTAATTGAAGAGCCATTCCAATTTGGCTGGATTTTTCTTTTAATGTCTGAGTGGGGAGAGGGTATTTTGCTATGGTTGTGGCCTAAAATGTCAACCCGGTATTATTTTTTATGGTTATGGCCTAAAATGTCAAACTGATATTATTTTTTAATTGCTACATTTTTAAGCAAAATATATTAGGCAAACTGAGTTTGTTTGGGGGTAATAGAATTGTCAGATAGTTCAGTCATGGTGGTAGCTACAAGACCGTACGCATTTGTCGAAACTCGTAGGACTGAACACTAAAAGGAGTTGAATTTTACTGTATGTAAATTATGCCTCTATAAACCTGATATTAAAAAAAAAAAAAAAGATTGGATACTGACAACTCAGCTGAGTTGAAAATAGATACTCAAGATAGTTTTACAGTATTATCTATAGTGGCCAAAAGGAAGAAGAAAAAAAAATAACTACAAACTACATCTATGTTGATCAGGAGGGAATTTGGTTGATAAAAAAAATAAAATCTATATGTAGGGAGCGATGTAGCTCAAGTGGTTGAGTGCCTGCTTCCCACATGGGAGGTCCTGGGTTTAATCCCCGGTACCTAAAAAAAAAATTAAAAAAAACAAAAAAAAAAACTATATGTATTGACCTGGAAGACTGCATAAAATATTGTTAAATGGAAAAAGAAAAGCAAACTGCAGAATAATGTGCTAAAAGCAATAGTAACAGCAGCTGAAGTAGTGGCATATCTCATTTAATAAACAAATAGGAAAACAATCTCGGTAAGACTAACAGTAAGTACTACTGAGCACTTCAATGTGCCAACACCATTCTAAGCACTTTACAAATATTATCTCATTTAATTATCGGAAAAACCCTGTGAAAGAGGTACTACGTAGCCACAATCACTCATTCCAGTTTTAACTTAATTCCTTGGGGCCAGATGTATTTTGGAAGTCACAGTCCTTTGACTATTAGAAAGTAAAATGGTGCTGTATTTGTTCTCTACTGCTGTGTAACGAAATACCTAAAACTCACTTAGTGGCTTAAAACAGCAAACATCTGTAATCTCAGTTTCTATGGGTCAGGATTGAGGCTCGGTTTAACTGGGTGCCTTGGTGGCAACCCACCAGGGCTGTGGTCTGACCTGAAGGCTTGACCCCGGTTGGGGGGACGAGCTCCCAAGCCTACTCCCCTGGCTGCAGGCAGCCCTCAGTTCCTCACCACTTGGACCTTTTCACAGAGTTACCTTAGATACAGCAGGAAGCCCCCCCCTTGGTTAGTGATCCGAGAGAGAGAGAGAACCCAAGGCAGAAGTGGCATCCCAGCTAATCTAATCTTGGGAGTGGCATTCCATCACTTCTCCCATGTTTTATTTGTCAGAAGTGAGTCAGTAAGTCCAGCCACGTTCGAGGGGAGGGGTTACATAAGGGTATGAGTATCAGGCAGTCGGGCACAGGGCCATGTCACAGAAGCATGGTGACCTAATGCCAGCGGTGGTCTGGGACTTCACCTTACAATGAACAGCACTGACCCTTCTGCACTGAAGCACTGGAATACGCATGCTAAGTTGAATAAATAAAAACAATAAATAGCCTCATGTCCGTTTAGTTTAGGTTTTGCTTCCAAATGAGTTCTAATAAACCTTTTGGTTTTCAGAGATTTGAGAGTTTCCAAATTATGGAAGGGACTGGAGATCTGCATCATCATCCCCCAGTTTACAGATGATGATCTTAGGCACAGAGAAGGTAAGTACATGTAAATCCGTTTGCGTATCTTTGTTTGAGCACAGAAGCAGATATATCAAGCTCTTAACGCTGGAGTTCTCAGAGCGGGGGGACTGGGAAGGCAGGGGTTTTCAGAGGCTCCTACATGATTTAACCTGTTATAAAAGCATACAATAGTCTTATTAATTTGTAAATTAATAACATAAATTGTTTAAAAGAATAAAATGGTGTTTCTCCCAATAGGCAAGGAGTTTACATTTATGTCACAAGAGCCAAAGGTTTTACACAGTTATGTTCGCTTCTAAAGTGATGGCACAAAGTGGAAGAATTAGAGAAAAGAATTAGAATAACAGAAAGGAGAAATAAAAGTGTGATAAGTTAGATTCATTTCCTAAGCTTCCACATAGTTGGGAGTAGTGAGGGGACAGAAATAAACCTGCAGTTTTAGAAAACGCCTAGGTATGTATCTGTGTGAGTGGAGAATTCCAATCTGATACCGTTTGGGCGTGAGTTAATGAAGAAGCCTGCATCGTTTAAAGGTTGACCAACCTCGACTAGAACACAAATGCCAGTCAGACTGGAACTTTATTTCTGCCCTTTAGGTTATTCTCTTATACTGGTTTCCACTGACTCTTAATCAGAATTTGGGGCATGAATTAAATATTGCACAGGGAAGGAGTTAGTCCTTTAGTTCAGATTTCACTATTTTTTATGACCTGTTTAAACAGATAAAAACTGACTTTAATAACTGCAAGCAATATTAGATAGACTGAATGGCCCTACTTCCAATTCTGTATATCTTAACAAATTAAGCATTTCATCTTTATGACTAAAGGTAAAGAAAGTGCTTAGAGGGGCAAGCTAAGAAATTCACACAGTCTCCTTTAAGGGGTACTCATAAGCCGAGACGTCATTGACTTCAATTGTAAGACTGCTACGCCTCAATCCAAATATGTTCATGTCAGAATCTGAACTGGCTTGAGACTATGACATGGAAACATCTTCTTAAACAGCAATTTGAGGAGCCGGAAGAGAAAAGGGAATCCACAGCAAAAGCCAAAAGGGCGGGCAAGACTGCCTTGTCATGACTCAGCCTCCCACGAGGGGGCAATGCTCCTCAATGGCAGTTACTTCTTTACATAAAGTTAAATGCGCTTGACCTGACATTTGTAATAAATCTGTGGTTGGCCTCAAATACTTCATTAGTCCTACTACCCAAGAACCCTCTCGTTTTCCAAGAGGAAAGTGTTCCTGAGTGAGTTCACTTCAGCAATGTATTTTTAAGGTCCTATGGGATGGCAGGACACAAAATAACATAGCCAACAACTTATGGAGATGGTCCGGTATGGAGACAAAGAACTGGTTCAAATTCCAACTGTGCTACTTAGCGGCTGTGTTTCCTAAAGCAAATTACTTGGCCTCTCTGAGTCTTGTCCTCTCAGACGGCAGATGGGAGGGTTAGCTGAGTCGTCTGGCATATAGCAAGCACTACGTCAGGGGTCGCTACCATCACTTAAGCATCTCACACATGAGTCCCTTACTACCTCCGTGGGCCATGTGTCACTAATCCTCTCAACCACACTGGGAGGAGGGATAAGCATCAGGCCCATTTCACAGATGAGGAAACCAAGGCCAACTAAGTGGAAGTAATTTCCCAAGGTCTACTAATGGCAGACCTAGAACATGAACTCTCAGCTACCTGGCTCTAAACCCATCTTCTTAACCACTGCAACACATTGTACAGGCCAAATACTATAAATAGTAAAAATCAAGAAATATATAACTCAAACACAGAGATAATAGCAGTTGCGCTCCCCCAAAAGAGTGTTTTTCTCTTTGTTTTCCGCTCTCCAACATCATTCTATTTCCTTTCCTTTACACGGTTTACCGCCCCTAAATTAAATTTTTGCCTTAACATTTATTTCTAAAACCACCAAGAAATACCTATAACCTAAATCTTTAAAAATTCCTCAGTTATGGTTTTGAAATGAACTTAAGAAAGCTCCCACTAAAAAAAAAAAAGGTTAGATTATATAAAAGTTAAAAAAAAAAAAAAAGATCCCATGAACCTTCAAAAGGATAAAAATAGAATTCCAAGTCCTCTACCTAAAAACTCCACTACCTTTGCACTGCTGTTTTTTCCCTGTCAGCCCTTGAAATGACCTTGGTTTAATTACCTGCATCTCAATGAGTGAATCTACATAGAAAGTGAAGGTTAATTAATGAAGGATCGTTTCTTTTGCTAAGCCCACCAGGCAGTGGCTGACAGCAAGGCTCGTCCACTCGGTATTATCCTATATCTCATTAGAAATGGTCAGATTGATGTGCTCGCTTTGGACCAGAGAAAAGAAAGAAAATAGTTTAGCAATGATGGCCACTTGCAGTGCGCGGTCACAGAGCTTCCCTAACTGGCACCTCTGACCTTGGATAGCGCTGCTTCTGAATTCACAAACTCCAAAATGTTAGAGCCGGTAGAAATGCAGAGATCAAATTTTAACAAGGTTGGACATTTGCATATCAGTTGCACAATGATATTCCCATAAGTCCTATACTATTATTTTTCTTAACAGTACTTATTTTCATATATATATATATTTTTTTTTTTATTTATTTTTTTTTTTTTCTTTACCAAGAGGTCCCAGGGATCGAACCTGAGTTCTCCATATAGTAAACAGGAGCTCAATTGCTTGAGCCACAGCCACTTCCCTATTTTCATATATTTTTAAAAAATAAAGTTGAGTACTTCTAGAACAGGGTTTCTTAACCTCAGCACTAGTGACATTTTAGCCCAAATAATTTTTTATTTTGTAGATCTGTCTTGGCATTATAAGGTGTTTAGCAACATCCCTGGCCTCTACCCATTAAATGCCATTAGTACCTCCTCATCTCACCCCCCTAAGTTGTATCATTGTCATATGCCACCTGGGATACAAAACTGTCTCCAGTTGAGAACCACTGATCTGGAGAAAATTTAGGTTTTGAGGTCTTTTTTAACTTTTCATTTTCAAAATAATTTCAGACTTAAGAAAGTTGCAAAATTAGTACACCTGTATACCCTTTACTCAGATTCCCCAAATGCATAACCATAGTCCAATTATCAAAGCCAAGTAATTAACACTGATCCAATACTATTAACTAATTTTCAGA
>JAQZBX010007168.1:37414-51355 GCA_029593785.1 Cabassous unicinctus
GAGAGCCACTGATCTGGAGAAAATTTAGGTTTTGAGGTCTTTTTTAACTTTTCATTTTCAAAATAATTTCAGACTTAAGAAAGTTGCAAAATTAGTACACCTGTATACCCTTTACTCAGATTCCCCAAATGCATAACCATAGTCCAATTATCAAAGCCAAGTAATTAACACTGATCCAATACTATTAACTAATTTTCAGGTCTTTTCCAAATTTATCAATTGTCACACCGATGTCCTTTTTCAGATCCAAGATCCAATCCAGGATCACATATTGCATTTAACTGTCATGGCATCCTTAGTCTCCTCCAGTCTGTGACAGTTCCTCAGGCTTCCTTTGTCTTTCATGACCTTGGCATGCTTGATGATGCTGACCATTATTTTGTAAAATATCCCTCAGTTGGGTTTGTCTGCTCTATTCTTATGATTAGCTTGAGGTTATGCATTTTTGACAAGAATACCATAGACGTGACAGTGTGTCCTTCTCAGTGCATAATATCAGGAGATATGTAATGTAGCTATGCCCCATTGCTGGTGATATTCACTGCGATCACATAGATGAGACAGTGTCTGTGGGGTTTCTCCACTGTGAGGTTACTATTTTTTCCTTTGTACTTAATAAGTATCTTGTAGAGAGAATCTTTGAGACAATGCCAATATCCTGTTTCTCACCTTACTTGTTCCCACTAATTTTAAGCATCTGTGGATGATTCTTATAGGCAACAGTTATTATTGTGGTGTTTGCCAAATGGTGATTTTCTTTTCCCATCATTCCTTCTAGATTTATAATTGGAATTTTACTGTAAGGAATAGCTGTCCCTTCTCCCCCATTTTTGGTTATTTTATTAAAGTAAGGTTTGTCTTACTACCCTAAATGAAAAACCAGGATCACTTGTTTTCATGACAATAATAACAGTGAAAAATAAATTCAATGAAAATAAGGCTAGTTGCCAATTTCTAGCTGGATACTGTAGCCTTTGAAGGCTCCCACCCCAATGTATCATTTCTTTTTATTAAAAGGAGAGATTAACAACCAGTAGAACAGTGTTGAAAACATGCTATAATCAAATTGTACCTTTCTCCTTGATATAACCAGAAGGATTGGAAGATAATCACAAAGGGAATCACTACATGGCTCAATAGTATTTGATGTTAGATCTAAATATTACCTGAGAATTTCTTTCATCTTCCTCTAGTGGTGTGTGTCCTACATTTTGGGAAACACTGCTATAACCCAATGTCTCCCATTTTACAGATGAGGCCCAGAGAAGCTAAAAATCTGCTGTTGATTGAGAATCTTTCTTGCAAGAAAGAGCAATAATTTAAACTAGACTAAGAGAAAAGTCATGGGGGTAAGAGGGGCTGGTACATGAGAATTTATCATCAGGATTTCACGGTGTCTCATAAAACCCCAGGCTAAGAATCCAGCCAGACCAAGGAGGGATTGGACCCTGGAAAGCAAGGCACCAGGGCTTCCTAGCTCTCATTTCTAATTTTCTCTGTGCATCTGTTTTATTTCTCTCTACCTCATTTATCTCACAGCTACCTCAACTTCACAGTTCACATAGAAGAATGTGTCTGCCCCATAGTCACCAAGTTCACAAGCCACAGAACCTCATGGCATCTCCCTGGATCCCAAGTCCAAACGCATGAAAAGGGGAATCTGATCAGCCCAGGCTACAATCAGCCATGACCAGGGAGAAGCATCCCGTCATTCACATACGGAGGATGGTCCTTGTCAGCTCAGCAGTGCAACAGGGCAAGTGATTGGCTTCCAAAGGTCTAGAGAATCGGTCTCTCAATTGTTAGTTAGTCCAGTTCTTTAAAGAAATATTAATGTTTTCCCAGCATCAGTCATTCATACACTAGCCACCTACATACCACCTGGAATATTTATTCTTCGCACTTTTTCTTTGACCTGACTCACTTTTATTTTCTTAAGAAAAAACATTTAATCAGAACACTTATGCTAGTAAGAGTTTACATCAGAAAATCAGATTTTTCTAATAGTCATTAAAATAAATGCATATTACCAAAACCAAGAACGCACATCCTTGAGCCATATCGAATGACCAGCATTTCACACGCCCTACTTCAGTAAATGCTAGGTACCCTATACTGTGGAGTTTCTGGCTTCTGTTTTCTACATGCCCTGTGGCCAAAATGTTCCATGTTCAAATGGTACAGACAGTTTTCAATCCACCTCTGCTTAATTCTTCCTAAAATTATTTTTTTCTGAATTGAAAAGTTGTACGTTATTGAAAAATTGGCTTTTGCTGTTTCTCTGAGCTCTTCATAGCAGCTATTTTTTAAAAAATAAACCCTGCCCATTTTTTACACTTGTTTTTATTAGTATTGCCCTTAGGTGGAGAATCTTGGGGGGAATTCTAAAGGGTCAATTTCACTCATGTTTTCAACTTGAGTTTTAAAGGTTAATGTAGATAATTACCTAACATGAACTTCGCAGCGTCTTAGGTTCTAGGGGTACGAGATTGAGAAGACCCTGAACCTGCCTTCAAGGAACTTGAAGGGAAACAGAAACCTAAATAGACAATAACAGCAAGCAGGATAAATGTCTGTAGAAGTTCCCCCTGGCCCCAAGGAGATGGGGAGCCCTTTTTAGAGTTCTAGGACAGACTTCGTGGAGGAGAGCGCATTCCAAGCTAAGACCTGAAGAATACTTCAAAGGCAGAAAAATCAAGATGGGAAGGACGTGGTGGGGGGGGCAGGGCACTAAAGAGAAAAGATCTGTCTATTTGAAATTATCTAGGAAAGAGCCACATGGACAAGTGGACAATTCAGTGTCAGCAGAGGATAAAGCCCAAGTGGAGAAGCGGATGAAACGAGGTTGGAGCTATGAGCAAGAGGGTCATCGTGTCCAGGCTTAGCTCTAAGGCTATACCAAAAGAGAGATCTTAAAAAAAGAAAAGAAGATCCTGTGATTCCTAGAGAGGCCAGAGCAGGGGAACCAAGAATAGAGAAGACTGCAAGGTTTCCCTAAGTGTGTGCCCAGGAATATGTGTTCTCATAATTGGTGTCATCATATAAGCTTGGGAAACACTAGAGTTGACCGTGATTTTTTAAATGCCGTGGATTCAGGACTCCTCAGAGCCTGAGCATGTGGATGTGCCTCGGGGATGTCTCAGAGGTGGGCAGAGCACGCGGTCTTTCCCTGCCTCACTAGGCCCTCCCTGCTCACAGGGAGCATCAGCCTCACCTGGGAGCTTGATAGAAATGCAGAATCTGCGTTTTGACAAGGCCTTCCCAGGTGATTGGTGTGAATATTAAAGTGACAGAAGCACTGGCCTCCTCCATGTGAAAATGCTGCTTCTGATCTGGTTGTTCTGGAATGAAGCTGAGACTGCATTTGAGTAGCCAGGCTCTAGACCATGAACACTTTTGTTCAAAGACCCTTGGGAAAGTTGGAGAAATCCACCGACCCTCCTACCAACCATCCACTCCCCTGGCCACCTTGGTATTTGGGAACAGGAGAATGCCAACGAATCCATACTATCTCTGCCCTCAAGAAACTATGGTTTAGTAGGAAAGCAAATACTTAGGGATAAGAAATAATTAATGGACAATAAAATGACATGTGTATAAAATTAACTTATCTGTTCAACAAATCTTTATTGAGTGCCTACCAAATACTGTGACTATCCCCAATCGATGACTGGGGATATAGCACTGAAATAAACAAAGCCCTAGGCCCTCATAGTTCTTGCATTCCAGAAAAGATAGAAAGGAGCAACATATAAATGAACAAGCAAATACACAGGAGAACCAACAATGGCAGGGGGATATGGAGAAAGAGAAGGAGAGGAAGATAGGGCCTGCCCATGGGAGGTGGGGATGGGGTTATTATGTTAGGATGGGGAAAAAGGGCTCAGTGATAAGGTGACATGTCACGGAGACCTGGGAGGATCCGGAAGAATGAGATATGCAGCTATCTGAGAAGAAACCATTTGAGTCCGAGGAAACTGCAAACACAAAGTCCTGAGTTGGGAGCATTCTTGGAATGTTCATAGAAAGCGAGACGCTTCCGTAGCTGGGACAGAGTGAGCGAGGAAGAACGAGAGGAGCTGGAATCGGAGACACGGTTGGCAGGGACAGGCTGCAGATCTCGTTGGACCTTCTAGGCCATTGAAGGTCGTTGCCTTTTCCTTGGCATGAGATGGGAGCCACTGGAAGGTTCTGAGCGGAGGAGTGACACATATTTTAAAAGTCTCCCTCCGGCTGCTCTGCAGAGGGGAAAACATAGAGGCCAAAGGGGGACACAGGTGGCCCAGGTAGACAATCGTAGTAAATCAGGTGAGCAATAATAGCTGCTTGGGTCCTGGTGGTATCAGCAGAGGTGATAAAAAGTGGTCAGATTCTGGATATGTTTTGAAGGTAGAGCCAACAGAGTTTTAGAAGATTGGATGTGGGGTGTGAGAGAAGGCCCAAAGTCAAGGAAATGTGTAAGGTTTATGACTTGAGCAGTGGGAAGGGTGGAGTTCCAGTTCAAGTGATGGGGAAAGATGTCTGAATCTGTTGGGTATGAGGCTGGCGATGAGGGATTCCGTTTTGAACATGTCACGTTTGAGGTATCTGTTAGATGCCCCCAAATGGAGATGCCAAGAGGGCAGCTGGAGATATGGGGCTGAAGTTCAGGAGAAGGGTCCAGGCTGGATATATTGAGCAGTGTGGCCTCTAAGAGATAGCTCAGTAAATGGCATATAGTAGGAATTCAGTAAATGCAATAAATGGCAAGTGCAGGAATGCCATGACTTAAATTGGCAGAATTATTTGCTTGCCATTGGAAAAGAACTAGGCTGACACATCCTACCAGTGGTGGGTCAATAACATTTTCACATCAGAAGAAAAGTGTTTTTTTTTCTTATTCCAAATGATCTGCAAAATAAGTTAGAGTGGTTTCACTTGGGTTGTTTTCTATCTCCAAGAGAACATTAATAAACAAAGTTGAAATCACACAAGTATGAATGTAAATTATTTACAGTGTGCTTGAAGAGCTCAGAAGGGTTTTGTAAGGTAAATAATTAATAAACTCATAGAAAGAGCTTCTTTTTTCACTAATTAAGGGTGAAGATTTTACCGATAAATCATGAGAGGTTTCGGGAACAATGGGAGTAGAGATCAATTCAGCACAAGTAACATTTACTGAAAAACTACTAGGTGCCAGGCACTTGGCCGACCATTGGCAATCCGGAGAGCCTGAGATGGACGGCGTTTCTGCCTTTTAAGGCTCTGCCTAAGCAGTGGGAGAAAGAGCAGCTCCAGGTTGATTCCCCGCCCCCTTCGAGAGGGGACACACCATGGGACTTGCTTTAGCCAATGAAATGTAAACAGAAGCTACATACGTCAATTCTGAGTGGGCGCTGTAAGAGGCCGTGAGCAATCTGCCATGTGGGTGAGCACTGTGAGCGGAGCCCCACCCTACCTAGGTGACTTGTGCGGGATTTACGGCATGAGCAAGAAATCAACCCTTCTTGTGCGAAAGCGCTGCATAATCTAGCCCATCCTGAACGATACAGACCCTGTGTTGGTAAAGGAAACATCCTTTGTGAATTTCCTTAGTTCCCCATTTCTCCCCATTCTTTTGGCCTTTATATCTCTTTCTCTATTTTAAAATATAATTTCTGCCCCCGCTGGGTTTTCAAAGTCATTTTTCTATGTTCATCATAGAAACAAAGTTAAAGATCCAAGCCATCATTTGAATATTTAGAGTCCACTCCTTGATTTATTTAAAAATTCTGTTTTCTAGCTAGGAACCATCACTTTCTATCTCTGATTCTCCGACTTCTTCTGTCACCAGTACCATCTCAATCTGTCTTCGATTGCCTCTCGATGTCTATCCCCTGTAGGCTTTTTTGTCCTTGTCATATTTATCACCAGAAGCAAATCTGCTTGTGGGGTGGTGTTGATGTTAATTTCACAAGCGTTCCCAGGTATCTGAGAAGAGCAGGAGTCAGGAGAGGCATGGTGAAATTTGGATTTAGGTGACCAAGTATCTCCCTCCTGCACCCCAACCTCACTTTTCTAAATCATAATTGGACTCTTTGCCCAATAAATGAAACTATGAAAAGGTGTGCTGGTTTTGTGTTTTGTTGCAAACCGTCTTTCTACTACCTAGAAAATGCCTAGCACAGAGTACACGCTAAATAAATACTGTGAGGGGAAGGAAGGGGGAGGGGAGAGATGAGGAGAGGGAAGTAGGGAGAAAGAAAAGAAGGGACTGAGAAACAGCCACACGAGGCACCAGCAGAGATGGGTATAAGGCCCAGTGCACTGTAGGTACCCAGGGAGAGGCTGGAGTTACAGATGGGGCAGGCACGAGGGGGCATGGCTTCCAGAAGAACACAATAAAACAAAGGCCACAAGATACTTTTCTCCAACAGTTCTGAGAAAGTTCCACCATCATCAATTTCGGGCCATAAGAATTTCTGTATAGGTCAGCGGTTGTTCTAATGGTTTGGAAAATCTACTCTGGATCAAGGGCAAATGCTACCTATAGCAAAGGTACTGGATCTTCCCTTAAGGGCAACCAAGTGCCATTTCAACTGTTATGGTAGATTGAGTTGGGAAAGGTCAAAGCAAAGAGAAATAGGAGAAAAAATGCTTATAGCAGTAGAGGGGCCAAGGGGAGAAGGGGGGTGGTTTGGAGAGCTCGAGCCCTCTGCATAAAATCCATTATCCTTTCTCAAAAGCCACCCAAATAAGCAGTAGGAAGAAATCTCTGTTATCATTAACTGGCCTTAAGAAAATAGGACTAAAAGCATCTTTTCAAAACAAGCTATTTTTATTGATCTGTAATATAACCTAAAGAACAGTTTTCTTTCTACACAAACCCAGTCCTAAGATGAATATCAACACCAACACCAGGCTGCTCTCTCTGAGTAACTCCCGTACTGAATTTTGGAGCAGGCCTTGGCTTATTTCCAGCACCTGCAGCAATCAGTCCAAGCAGTCACATGGGAGCTGGTATCGTTCTGTGCAGAGCGACACCGCAGACACATCCATTTGCTGGCTGCAGCACACAATATCAGTTCCACTTATCGACCTGGAGATAGTAGACCCCCACTCTGTCTTAGTTAAGATTAGTTTTGGGGCTGCCAGGATAGAAAACCCAAAACAGCAGTGGGTGCAATTTCTTACATCTGGCACTAGGAAGTCCCGGCTGGGCAGGGTGGTTACACAGTGGAAGGGTTCCTGGCTCCTTCTCTCCTGTTGCTCCTGCAAGAACAGTTTCAACTTCCACGGTCATTTCATGAACCAAACGTGCTGCTGGAGCACCAGCTGTTATATCCACATTCCAGCTCTCAGGAACGAAGGAAGGGAAGAGGTGAGGAGGGCCCACCAGGTCCTTTAAAATACCTTTCCCAGAAGTTGTCTCTTCCTCTTTACAACCAATTGGTGAGGAATCTCATTTCATGGTCCTATTTAGGAGCAAGGGAACCTGAGAAATGTTCCTGTATTGAGGCCCACCATGGGCCTTTTAGCAATAGAAGGTCAATTACTTGAGAATAAGTGGGGGAACAGCGTGGGGGATAATTGTCACCTCCACCCACCTCAATATGGTTTGTGCCAGATTTTAATTTGTCTTACTCTGCCTCATCTCAAGTGCTAAGAAAAATAATGAGATATATAAAGTTTTCTGGAACCATGAAACTGAACTCATTTACCTTTATAATTTTCTATTAATCTACTACCAGAATTCATTTTGCATTTAATTCCACCCTCTAACACTTTAATGCCATCTCTTTAGTCTTTATACATTAGTGGTCTCAGTCATGTCAGACTTTTTCATCTCCTTTATGTTCATTTATTTTAACTTTTAGTGGTCTTCTAGCCAATCCTTTATCCTTTTTATTACAAGAGCATGAAATTTTATAATCCCCCAGAGCTTTGTTAGTCAGCTGCTACAAGGTTCTTAACCTTCGCTAATTTATTCCCTCATTTTTGACTTTCAGATGGGAAGCATGCCTTAATATTTTGTTTTTGAATATGAAAGCAACTTTTATTAAGTAGGTTTATTGCATTAATAGATTTTTATTTCAGTTTTTACCATTATATTTAAGTTCCCTGCTAGTTATGCTGCAGATCACTTTAACAACAATTTATACCACTATGTAGTATAATTTATATTTTAATATAATAAGAATGTACATAATCTAATAAAGCAAGATTAATTTTATAAAATTTGACCTGGAAATCATTTCATATCAGCGTGTTTCTTCTCCAAATTCCCGAGCAATTTTACTGATATTTATTATGATAAAGACTCCCTAAACAATAACAGCTGCTCTTTTTGAGAGAAAAAAATAAAGACAGTACTTCTTAAAATACCACATATGTTTTGATTTTTTATTTGCCTCATCTTTTCCCCCACTGTTTTGATTTCTCAAAGGCCAAAAGGGAATTGTGTTTCCTTTGTCATACAATTACACGAATGATCAATACTCGGCTGTGAAAATTTCTAATTCAGGTTACAACAGCCAGAACAATCATGTCGGCATTAACTGAGATATATATGTGACAATAAAATAGTGCTAATAATTATAAAACACTCTCTCCTCCTCCATTGAAAAGCTGGCAGGGAAATATAAAAAGACTGATCAGAATGCAAATGTGCGGCATATATTTGACACCAGGGGAAGGAAAAACCAAGGAATGAACTTGAGCACTTTAAACCCTGTGGGCTTTAGTGTAAGACCAGCAGGAGTTTAAAATTGATATGAAGGGGCTGAACTTGATGGCCGTCTCTTCCGGCAAGAACCTGTCCACCTGTATCAGTTAGCGTAGTTAGCGTGTGGTGCATAACAAGCCCCCCACAATACTCAGCGGTTTAAAACAGGAACCTTTTGGAAGAGGATGTGGCTCAAGCCATTGGGCACCCGCCTACCACATGGGAGGTCCCAGGTCAATACCCAGTGCCTCCTAAAGAGACTAGGAAGACAGTGAGCCGACACGACAGGCTGGGGCAGCAAGCTGATGCAACAAGATGATGATACAACGAAGAGACACAAGGAGGAAAACACAATGAGAGACACAACTAGCAGGGAGCAGAGGTGGCTCAAGTGATTAGGTGCCTCCCTCCTACATGGGAGGTCCCAGATTCAGTTCCCAGTTCCTCCTAAAAAGAAGATGAGCACACAGACACTGAGAGCAGACAGCGAGTGCAAACAATGGTGTGGGGGGATAAATAAATAATAAACCAGATCTTTAAAAAACAAAACAGGAACCTTTTAGTTAGCTCATGAGTCTGTGAGTTGCCAGCTGGGGCTGGGTGGGTCTGCTGATCTGGGCCAGGCTTGGCTAAGGCTCACCAGCACACCCGGGGTTGGTTTCTGGGTCAGCTGGGGGGCTGGCTACCTGCTAGCTGGGGTGCCTCAGCTTTCTTCCACATGTCCTTCATCCTCCAGCAGGCTAGCTCAAGCTCATTCACATGGATGCAGAGCTCCAAGAGCAGCAAGAAGGCAAGCTGAATGCATGGGTGTGCTTCAAGCTTCGGCTTGTGCCATGTTTGCTAATGTCCCATGGCCCAAACCCAGATAAAAGGAGTGGACAATAAACACCACCTCTTTTTGGGATGAGTGGATGATTGTGGCCATTTTATAACCAACGCATCACCCCCAGGATATTCGGGATCTTTGCTCTCAAACCCTGAATTCCAATGGCCATTTGAACACTCCAGTCACTCGATTAAAGAGGGTTTACTATGTGCCAAGCCCTACTTCAGAAGTAGTGAACAAAACAAAACAAAACTTCTGCCCTCATGAAGTGTACATCTAGAGGGGGCCTCTGTTGAACAAATCAATATCCTTTCTGATCCCATCCAATGTCTTTGCCTCCTACACCCAGTAATAGACCTCTGTGGGATTTCCTCACCCAACATCCTTTCCCTTTTCTTCAGGCAATAGAATATTCCCTCTCCTTTTGGAAGCTGTCCCTTCTACTTCCTGGAGGGCCAAACATGGGGTTCCCCTCTCTTCTACAAATTTGAGCACAATGCTCAGTCTGGCCAATCAGAGTACCTCCTTCCAGATGCAGTGATTGATCCACAGTTGGACAAATGAACCCGGCAGGACCAATCAAAGCCTTTATCAGGAACTGATGTGAAACTGTTTAACTAGACACTCTCTTCTCTGGAATCTCTGTCTATAGACAAAATGTGAGCTTGCAATGCCAATAACCTAGGATACTACCAATAAATAAATAAACCAACCCAAGGAAATCAGGGCAAAGAAATGAAGAGCGTTCTGGTGATATCATTTGAGCTCCTGGAGACAGCCATGCCTGATGCCACATCTACCCCTATGCTTGGTTATATAAAGTCAACTGCTTATCAAAATTGAGTTGGGTTTTTGTCACTCACACCAAATGAGTTGTGAGTAATACAACCTTCCAGCATTGAACACTGCTGTCCCAGCCTCCCAAAGCCAACTGGAGACTCTGAAAAAACCCTGTGTACTAGTTGTAGAACACCATGAAGTACACTATATATAATTCTACCACACGAATGAAGAGAACTCTATTAGGCAAAAAATAACTACTTGATAAAATTACAATGTAACAACAATAAATATGCCTTTCCCTTTAAAAAAAAAAAAAGTTGTCAAACTAAATAAAGTCTGCCATTACCAATTTTTGGTTAGTAATCATTTGATTCTCATTTATCCCTTGGATCACCAATGGTACTCACAGACAGGCTGTAATAAGCAGCCCCATTCAAGAAAGATTTATGAGGAGGAAAATAAAATGAACAAAATTCTCTCAGGAGAGTTATTTTTCCCTACGAGGCAAAAAAAAGATTTGCTTCTGCTACGTCATGGAAAACTCCAATGATCATTTGGAACATAGATTGAGAAGCTTTTTTTCTAAATTAACATTAGAGATTATATTAAATTAGTCATCTTAAATTACAAATGGCAAATTCTACACTTCTCTAGCCACCTTTGCAAAGCATTCTAAAGTCTTTTGGAAATATATTCCCCAAACTATTACCCAATCCAGTCTTTCTCTAATGTGTCCTATCAAATGTTACACACACACATACAGACACACACAGTTTTGAGTTCAAATTATGCCACATACTCAATCACCATCTTGAAAAGAAGCCATATGCATCAGCACATTAAAGGTACTGGAAAGAAACCTATTTAACTTTGACCCATCATTTTCCAACCTTATTTGACCACAGAACCCTTTTTTTTCCATAGGGACCTAACGTTTACCGTATTTTTAATATTCAGGAAAAGAGTTGTCCATGGAATAAATACTAGTCTATAATCTAAAACAGGAGTCAGTAAAGGCCAGAGAATAAAAGTTGAGGATTTGCAGGTCATGCAGTCTCTGTCACAACTACTCTACTCAGCCATTGTAGTATGAAAGCAACAATAGACACTATATAAACAAACAGGCATGGCTGTGTTCCAATAAAACTTTATTTATAAAAACAATTGGAAGGCTGCATTTGGCTATGGACCATAGTTTGCTGGCCCCTGTCTATACAAATAGGAAAATTTGAGTCTAGAATAGCAGAGTGGTTAAGACGATGTACTTAGAATCCATTGGTCTCTATTGGAGTATCAGCTCCATGCACAAGGCCGTATGACCTTGAACATGTTACTGAATCTCTCTAAACCCGTTTCACAGCTGGAAAATGGAAATTAAGTGCACATTCGAACACCAAGTGTTTTTCTATTTCTACATGACTTTTCTCAGTAGAAGTTGTGTGTGTGTGTGTGTGTGTGTGTGTGTGTGTGTAATTCAAAGAAAGAGCTCATTTCAACACACAGGCCAACACAGGTCAAAACAAGATGAGATGGTGAAAAGATTCACAAACCAGAGCAGTGCAGCGAACAGAGCATCCTCAGATCCATGGATGACAACAAAAGATGTAAGCCTCTTGGGAATTCGTGAAACTCTGGGAGAGGGTTCTGGACTTCCACGGCGTACGGAAGGGGTTTGAGCCGATCCTACCTAATTTTTAAGGACCAGTTAGACATCTTGGTACCATAAACCCATCAGAATCTATACTTTGGTTTATATTAGGTCTAAAGAGCCAGAAGAAAACTACCCTGAAAATCACTTACAAACACACATTTTTGCTATTAATTTTCAAGCAGAGCCTCCAATTACAAAGTAGACCATGAGAAAGGTTGTGTTTTCCCTTTATTGGTGGGATGAAATGGAGAGTAAGTTAAACAGAGTTAGCCTGTTAACAACACTGGTTGGTGGGAAGAAGTTGGATTTTTTTTTAACCAAAATGTTTGCTTTCATAAAGTTTTCTTTACACTCTTCGTGGGTAGCTATATTTTTATTTTGCCAGTTTAACTGTGTTCATGGTGTCAAGCTTTACTGCATAATGTAGATAGATCTTCATTTCCATTCATTCTATTTTTTGTGTGCAGAGTTGGCAGGAGGGAAGAGATGAGGAAATACTCGAATCCCTCCAGAATTCCCCTTTCATTCCATAGGGACCTAACATTTATCATGATTAATTTTTTTTTCTTGGAAAAAAAAAAAGAAATGAACATTTCTTTGTCAGGTAGAGCTTTTAGTCATCCTGACACAAGGCTTTCACGCAGCAAAAATATTACTAATACTATTTTCCCTCTGAAGTGCATTTGTTATCAATATGCACTTAAACTGGTGATCAAGTCTTGCTAGGAGAGACACCTGCTCTGCATTTTCTATCTGTTTAATACCTTAGGGATACATCACTTAATAATTTAGTGCTAAACCATTTAGCATCTTAGCCCATCATCGCTTATATTACACACAGGATTTCAGTAATGTCTGATAAAATTATGTGTTAGCTGCCTTATGTGTGTGTAAAACTTAATAAGTCTTCTTTCCCCCCTCAAGTTTAATAACTGATTTTCTTACATTTATGGATGTGAAATTTTATTGCTCATGGATATAGTTTGAACCTAAATCTTCATATCTTATAAATTGATTTTTAGTTTCCTTTTTGACCTTATGAATTTCAATCAGACATTGACCTCTTGTTGCTCATGAATCTGACTGATTTAATGCCATATAACAATAATAGTGGAGAAAAGCATTATCATAAGAGCCCACAGGGTTTGCAGAAACCCATAACTAGATCTTGGAGGCCTCGAGCAATAATAATTCTTGACCTAAGACCATTCTCTAAATCCGGCATTCTTTGCTGTACTGGGACGGCCCATCCTTGCTAACCAAGGTGAGCAATGGGAAAGTCCCAAAAAGAGATTAGTGAACATTTTTTTTCAAAGAGACAGCCTTGAACATAAACCAGTAATGGGAAAGGTGCAAAAAGCTAATTTTATCGTGACTGAAAATAAAAAGAAATAATAGACTGCAGCCATCTTTCTTGGAGGTGGGGGGAGGGGCATCTTAAGTATTTTGGCTTAATAAAAAGTGAAAATTAATATCCATTGTCTTTTCAGACCATATTGTTACTACTCTGTCTCATATTGTGACTGCTGAGTCTACAGTATAAATGGAAGAATTGAAGGATTGCTCCTTTGTTTCCCCGGCTGTGCTAATTTAATTTAATTGGTTTACTGAATAACTGGGTGTTGATATTCATTATTCCTTATTAAGAAAGACTCTTAAAGCAAAAACAAAAGCAGCTCTTTTTTTCTTGTTCTTTCTTTTGTGATGAACACAAGGGACCAACTTTTTTCTGCCTGGTGATCAAATGCTTCTCAAAAGATAAACAGCTAAAATCTGGGCTTACCCAAGAGCTTCCCTTCCATGATTCATTCTCGCAAAAATCTAAAAATCCTCCAAATTGCTACAACATAATGCTGGCAGTGGAACGCTGACTAAAACTGAAATTACTTGGGGACGAATAAATCTTTTCTGCTGAGCGAACTTAAGTAGATGCCCTATTTAGCACACTTGCTTTGTTGGTAGCTGTTTAAAAAGAAAAAGAAAGCAGCCTTCAAAATA
>JAQZBX010007169.1:0-51280 GCA_029593785.1 Cabassous unicinctus
GATAAGACCAGTAAATTCCATGAGCATGTGCCCATTCCTGCACATCATTGACTGTGAAGTGGTTTCCTTGATCAGAAGCAATGCTGTGCAGAATACCATGATGGTGGATAACACATTCTGTAAGTCCAAGAATGGTAGTTTTTGCAGAAGCATTGTGTCCAGGGAAAGCAAACCCATATCCATAGTATGTGTCTATAACAGTTAGAACAAATTGCTGCCCCCTCCATAATGGAATTTGTCCAATGTAATCAACCTATCACCAGGTAGCAGGCTGATCACCTCGGGGGATATGGCCATATTGGGGACTGAGTGTGGGTCTCTGCTGCTGGCAGATTTGTAGTGCCTGTACCCAGGTCAGCTTTGGTGAGGGGAAGCCCATGTTGCTAAGCCTATAGCCCATATATAACCTCCATCCCTACCACCATGGCCACTTTTTTCATAAGCCCATTGGGCAATGATGAGTGGCTGGGTAAAGAAGCTGACTGGTATCCACAGAATAAGTCATCTTATCTACTTGATTATTAAAGTCTTTCTCTGCTGAAGTCACCCTCTGGTGAGCCTTCCCATGAGACACAAATAATCTCATGTTTTTTACCCTCTCTGAAAGGTCTTCCACATGCCTCTTCCCCAGATCTCTTTTTCACCAATTTCCCAATCATGTTCCTTCCAAGTTTCTTACCATCCAGCCAAACCATTGGCAACAGCCCACGATCAGTGTACAAATGCACCTCTCAAGAAAAATGATCAACTAGGTGCACTGCTCTAGGTTCTGCCCACTGGGAGAATTTTCCTTCACCTTTGTCATTCAGGAACGTCCAAGAAAGGTGCTGCAGTGCTACAGCTGTCCACTTTCGGGTGGTACCTGCGTATCTTGCAGAACCATCTGTAAACCAGACCCGAGTTTTCTTTTCCTCAGTCAGCTGATTGTAAGGAACTCCCCAAGAAACCATAGCTGTGGGCTGGAACAAAGAAGGTAATATGGCAGAAGTGGGGGGAAAGGGCATCTAGGTCTCTTCCTCATTTAACTTGCTTGTGCCTTCAGGACTTGCTTGAGCCCTATCCCGCATATACCACTTCCATTTTATGATGGAGTGCCACTGTGCACACCGAAATTCATGATTTGGTGGTCAGACAATACCCAGTTCATGACAGGCAACTCAGGTCTCATGATAACTTGGTGGCCCATGGTTACACATTCAGTCTCTATTAAAGCCCGGTAGCAGGCCAAAAGTTGTTTCTCAAAAAGAGAATAGTTATCTACAGATAAGGCAGAGCTTTGCTCCAAAATCCTAAGGTTCTACATTGTGATTCTCCTGTAAGGGCCTGCCAAAGGCTCCAGATGACATCTCTATTTGCACTGACACTTCCAGCACCATTGGATCTGCTGGATCTTGTGGCCCAAGTGACAGAGCAGCTTGCACAGCAGACTGGACCTTGTGTAGAGCATTTTCTTGTTTCAGATCCCACTCAAAACTGGCAGCTTTTCTGCGTCACTCAGTTTAAGGAAAAATCCATGTCCTGAAATGGAATAAGCTCCCAAGGAAATAGAATAAGCTCCCATTAAAGAAGTGAACTCCATTAGCAAATACTTAACAAAATTTCAGAGAAGAGATCAGAGCTTGTTTTTCCATTGTATTTATCAGTGTTCTTAAGGAAAACAGAACTGACAGGAGATATACATTATGCAAACATTATGAGATATTTTTAAAAATTGACTCCCATGGCTGTGGGGATGGACAAGTTCAAATTCTGTAGGGTAGGCTGCAAGCTGGGATGTCTGATGAAGGTTTTAGATGAATTCCGCAGGAGAAGCTGGCTGGCTGAAGTAGAAATGGAAATTCTCCCTTCTGACTGCTGAAATCACCACTTCTTTAAGGCCTTCAACTGGTTGGATGAGACTTCTCTCTTTATTGTAGGCAGTCTCCTCAATTCGTTGTGGATGTAATCAGCTACAGATGCAATCAACTTACTGATGATTTAAATCTACAAAATATCCTCACTATAACAATTGGGTCAATGCCTGCTTGACCAAACAACTGGACATCATAACCTAACCAAGTTGACACATAAATACAGCACACCCCTTGTCAAACTAGCATCCATAAACAAATGCACATATATGCATATGTATTTATATATCATTTTACAAATAAAAATAAATAAATTAAAAAAAAATAAAATAAAATAAATAAAAACAAATAAAGTATTTACATTGAAAAAAAAAAAAAACTAGCATCCATACACATTTCCTTAAATCATACTTAATCTCTAAATAAAAAACAATACAGTCATATTTTTGCCTAACAATACTCAACTGTCCTTCATACAACTGAAAACACAAAACCTTTCCCCAGAATAGGGTGCCAGTTCATAGAAAATACTCACTCCTAAACTTGATATCCTATAAGATAAATAGTACAACATGAAGTTAATACAAATTCTTTAATATAATAAGAGGATAAGTTAGGGAAGAAAGCAAAGAAATTTATTTGTTGCTGTATGTGTATACATAAACAAACTTATAACAAAACAAAGAAAACAAAATAAGAAATATTCATAGCCATTACAATCCTCATTTTTTATTTTTTTAATTTTATTTCATTTTAATAAATTTTTTATTTTTTAAAAGATACTTAGATTACATAAATGTTACACAAAAAATATAGGGATTCCCATATGCCCCACTCCCCACACCGCCCACACCCTCCCACATAAACATCCTTCATTAGTGTGGCACATTCATTGCAATTGATAAACACATCCTGGGGCATTGCCACTGAGCATGGACAATAGTTGACATTGCAGTCTACACTCTGTCCCACACAGTTCTTCATGTTATGTGATGATATAAAATGGCCTATATCTGTCATGGCAATGTCATTTAGGATGATTCCCTAAATGGAGCCTCCAGTGGTCACTGTCTCCAGTGGTCACTGCCTCCACATCAATGTTGTAATTTCTCCCAATGCTAGAATCACAATATGTCTATGGTAGAATACCAGTAAGTCTGCTCTAGTCTATAGTTCATTCCCTAATCCTGAGGATTCTGGGATGGTGGTGTCCACTCCACCTCTAATTGAGAGGAGGCTTCGATCCCATACAGCCAATAGATGGGACTGTCTTGCTTGCAATTGTCAGCTCTCTCGTTTCCTTGGTAGGGTGGTTGTCAATCCTCACCCCCTTGTTAGTTGTTCTGGGTGAGTCCAATGACCTGGAGAGTAGATGTTGTGACTCCACTGAGGTTCTGGGCCCAGTTGGCACATAGACAGCCCAAAGACTCCAGTCTTTTGGATGTATACCTACAAATTCCAGCACCAAGTATAGGCTTAAACAGAAGGGACAGATTAGCCTTGTGTAAGGAAGCCATAATTGAGTCCAACTCTGTCACTCTCAGGAGCACAAACTCCAAAGTAGGGTCCACTGGCAAGGCACTAAACTCTGTAGCTATCTGCCCTGACCATAGGACCTGGGTGTCTCCAGAGCCCTCAGGAGCCCCACTATTTGGGGTAGTATCACTTTGGCAGTCTATGAGATCCTGCTGAGATGTGCATAAGTGTTAACTCTGGGATGACTTCCCATCTTACTTTGAAGTCTCTTAGCCATATAAACTCATTTGTCTTTACCTTTTCCCCCTTTTATTTGAGGTATTTTTCCAGTTGCATTACTAGTTGGTGCTTGGTAGCAATCCCTCGGTGCCAGGGAGGCTCATCCCCGGGAGTCATGTCCCACACTGGGGGGAAGGTAATGCATTTATATGCTGAGTTTGGCTTAGAGAGAGGCCACATTTCAGCAACAAGGAGGTTCTCAGGAGACAACTCTTAGGCACCCCACAACACTAGGCTAAGTTTCAATTTCAAGAGCAAAGGCTAAAAAGCATAGTCATCAATATCAAGAGCCCATCAGTGAATCATTCTCCTTTACCAGTCATTGCCCCTGCACTTGGTGCTGTTGCTGCTCCATTAGAGAATATGGAAGAGCTCTCCAAGATGGGAATTCAGTATTTTCTTGATTATTGTGTGAGTCTCCACCCACTGTGACAATGCCCCGTAAACATTTAAACATATTTATATACCTTATTTGTATGCCTAGGTGAACTTCCTCCCATGCATTCCCCTATCACTGACACCCCACACCAATGATCCTCCCCTGCTCCAGTTGTAACCCTTCTGTGATCCAAAGCTTCTTCAAAAATGAAGCCATTAAAATAGCCAAATACAGTTAATAGGAAAATGAAATAATAATGATAGGTTTAAATATAAGAAATAAAAATACATAAAATTTTTTAAAAACTAAAAATTAAATTAAATTAAACACTTGTAGTTCTCTTTTTTTATTAGCCACCAGTATAATATGTAAGATGACATCTCATTATAGTTTTGATTTGCATTTCCCTAATAGCTAGGGATGTCAAGCATTTTTTCATGTTCATTTGAGCCATTTGTATTTCCTCTTTGGAAAGGTATCTATTCAAATCTCAAGTCCATTTTTTAAAATGGGATGTTTTTCTTCTTCTTTTTGAGATGTAGGATTTCTTTATATATGCTGGATATTAAACTATCAGATAAGTTGTTACCAAATGTTTTCTCCCATTGAGTAGGCTGCCTTTTCACTTTCTTGACAAACTCCTTTGAAGCACAGAACTTTTTTAATTTTGAGGAGGTCCCATTTTTCTATTTTTTTCTTTCATTGTTTATGTTTTGGGTGTAAAATTTATGAAACCATTTCCTACTACAAGATCTTTTAGATGCTTCCCTACATATCTTTTAGGAGTTTTATGGTCTTGGGTCTTATATTTAGATCTTTTATCCATCTTGAGTTATTTTTATATAGGGTATGAGATGGTGACCCTCTTTCATTCTTTTGGCTATGGATATCAGCACCATTTGTTGAAAAGGCCATTCTGTCCCAGATGAGTGGGCTTGGTGGCCTTGTTGAATATCAGTTACCAGTATATATGAGGATCTGTATCAGAACTCTCAATTTAGTTCCCTTGTTCAGGATGCCTAACCTTGTGCCAATACTATGCAGCTTTGACCACTGCTTTGTAGTATGCTTTAAAGTAAAGTATCATGATTTCTCCAATTTCATTTTTCTTTTTCAATATGTTTTTGGATATTCAGAGCCCCTTGCCCTTCCAAATAAATGTCATAAATAACTTTTCCAATTTAGTAAAAAATGCTGTTGTATTTTTTTTTTATTGGAATTGTTTTAAATCTGTAGATCATTTGGGTAGGACAAACATATTAATGATCTGCTAATGTGGTGTATTATATTGATTGATTTTCTTATGTTGAATCATCCTTGCATACCAGGTTGAAACCACTTAATCATGGTCTATAATTTGTTTGATGTGTTGCTAAATACAATCAGCAAGTAGATTGGTAGAACTCAGCTGTGAAGGCATCTGGTCCTGGCCTCTTCTTAGTTTGAAGGTTTTTGATGACTAATAATCTCGATACTTGTGATTGGTCTTCTGAGTTCATCAGTTTCTTCTTTCATCAATGTAGGCTGCTTGTGTGTTTCTAGAAATTTGTCCATTTCATCTAAGTTATCCATCTTGTTGACATAGAATTTTTCAAAGTATCCTCTTATGATACTCTCTATTTCTGTGGGATCAGTGGTGATGTCCCCTCTCTCATTTTTTATTTTATGAATTTGAATATTTGCATCTTCTTTCTTTTTTTCTTTGTTAGTGTAGCTTATGGTTTGTCAATATTATTAATCTTCTCAAAGAATCAACTTTTGGTTTTCTTAAATTTTCTAGTGTGCTTTTATTGTCAATTTCATTTAGTTCTGCTCTAATCTTTGCCATTTCCTTCTTTTTGCTGCTTTGAGATTAGTTTGTAGTTCTTTTTCTAGTTCCTCCAGTTGTGCAATTAGGTCCTCGATTTTAGGTCATTCTTCTTTTTTAATATAGGCATTTATGGCTATAAATTTCCTTCTCAGCACTGCTTTCTCTACATCCTGTAGGTTTTGATATGTTGTGTTCTCATTGTCATTAGTTTCAAGGTAGTTACTGATATCTTTTGCAATTTCCTCTTTGACCCACTGTTTGAATTCAATCTTTCTGAATTAATTGAGACATGTTCTGTGACCTAGTACATGGCTTATCCTGGAGAACAATAGATGTGTTTTGAGAAGAATGTATATCCTGCTGTATTTGGGTATAATGTTCTGTATATGTCTATTAGGTCTAGATCCTCTAACATGTTATTCAAGGTATCTGTTTTTTATTCACCCTCTGTTGATATGTTCTGTCTAATGGTGATAAGGGTGTATTAAAATCCCTCACTATAATTGTAGAGGCATCCTTTTCTCCACTTAGCTTTTCCAATGTTTGCCTCATGTATTTTGGAGCACTCTGGTTAGGTGCATAAATATTTATGACTATTCTTTATTCTTATATATTACCCCTCTTATTAATATAGAGTGTCTTTCTTTGTCTCTTACAAAAGTTTTACATTTAAAGTCTATTTTGGCCGATATTAGTATAGCTTTTCCTGCCCTTTTTTTGTTTATTGTTTGCATGTAAAATCATTTTCAAGCCATTCATTTGTAACCTCGTTGCATCCCTGGGTCTAAGATGAGTTTCTTGTAGACAGCATATAGATGGGTCATATTTCCTTATCCATTCCACCAATCTGCAAATTTTGATTGGAGAATTTATTCCATTAACATTCAATGTTATTAGTGTCAAGGCAGTACTTACATTAGCTTTTTTTTTTAGGTTTATATATGTCATATTTTGTTTCTTTTCTCTTTTTATCTTTTTAGTTATTCTTACTAATACTCTTCCTTTCTACACTCTCCTCCAACCCTCTTTCTCCTGTTTTTTTTTCCTTTCAACCTACAGAATGCCCTTTAGGATTTTTTGAAGGGCAGGTTTCTTGTTATAAGCTCTCTTAATTTCTGTTTATCTGTGAATATTTTGAAATCTCTCTCATTTTTGAAAGCTGGATGCAGAATTCTTGGCTGGCAGTTTTTTTTTCTTTTAGCATCTTAACTATATAATACCACTGCCTTCTTGCTTCCATGGTTTCAGATGAGAAATCAGCACTTAAGCTTATCGAGCTTCCCTTGTATGTGATGGATCTTTTTTCTCTTGCTGCTTTCAGTATTCTACCTTTGTCTTGAGCATTTAACAATTTGATAAGTATATGTCTTGCAGTGGGCCTGTTAGGATTTATACTGTTTGGAGTGCACTGTGTTTCCTGGACATGTAAATCCATGTCTTCAACAAAGTTGGGAATTTTTCAGCCATTATTTCCTCCAACATTTCTTCTGCCCCTTTTCCCTTCTCTTCTCCCACTGGGATGTCTATAATGTGTATGTTTGTGTGTTTCATGTTGTCATTCAATTCCCTGAATACCTGCAGAATTTTTTCTATCTTTTTATCTATCTGTTCTACTATCTGTGCAATTTCAAATATACTACCTTTGATGTCACTAATTCTTTCCTCTGCTTGTTCAAATCTGCTGTTATGTGCTTCCAGCATATTTTTTATTTCTTGCATTGTGCCATTCATCATCATCAGATCCCTTATCTTTTTATGTATGTTTATGATTTTTTCAGTATATTCCCCCAATGTCTTCTCAATATCCTTTATCTCTTCCTTCACTTCATTAAGTTAATTCACAATATTTGCTTGGAGATCCTCGATTAGTTGTTCTATGTTCTGCATCTCTTCCTGTTTTTTAGTTTGTTCATTAGACTGAGCTGTGTCTTAGTATGGTTTGTAATTTTTTGTTGGTGTCTAGACATCCATTTATCTTTATGGGCTTATTCAAATGGTTAGATTCACTTTCTACTCTAGGGTTTTGTTTTGTTTTGTTTTGTTTGTTATTAAAGTTCCTCTTTGACACTTGGTTCTACTTATTCTATATCCTTGTAGTTGTTCATGTTTCAATGAAAAAATATTAAAACAATAGGAAAGGAAAGATAGAAGAAGAGAAAAAGACTAAAAGTAATAATGAGATAAAAAAATATATAGAAAAGGAACCATAAAAGATCCAGGAAAAAATAAGTAATAAGAGTATAAGAGCATAAAAAAATACAAAGGAATAATAATTTAAAAGGTGGAATAAAAAAAAAGAAACAAAAAATGGAATAAGATAAAAGACTAGAAAGATGAGAAGAGACAATAAATGAAGACCAAACAAGAGAAGGTGGAATGAAAAAAGCAATGGAATTGGGAAAAATAAAAGAATGAAAAGACATAAAGAAACTAAAGAGAAAAAAGAAGGGAAAGAAAAAAATGGAAACAAAGAAAGAGGAAAAGCAGAAAAAAAAAAAACAGGAGAAACAGGCTTCCCTCAGACCACTAGGAACTCTCTCAGGCTGCCAGTTCTCATCAATCAATCACCCTGCAGCCCACCCTCCACAGGTAAGATACTTAGTTTCAGAGAATAAAATTAAATAATAAATATAAATATAAAATAATAGATCAAGAAACAATAAAAAAAAATCTTGGTCTATAAGTTCCCCTTCACGCAGTGCCTGCTGGGTCCCTGTGTGAAGGAGCACTCTCTGGATCTATTCTCTTAGGAGGTACCAGGGATTGAATCAGGGACCAAGTAAATGTAATACAGGTGTTCATCCACTGAGCTCCACCCATTCCACAGGTTAGGTAGGCTTCTGAAAGCTTATCTGTCTCTTCCCACCTCTTTCCCCTCAGGGCAAGTTTGACTTCTAACAGTTTGCCAGCTATCTCTCCTGGTTTCCTTCTCTCCTGAGCTGTTAGGCATCTGTCAGCACACCCCCTCACTGACCTAGTTCCTCTCTCTCCCAGGGCAGGTGGGTTTGAGAGCCTGCCTGATCAGATTTCCCCCTTCCTGGGGCTGCTTCATCACTGGCTGGAGTCTTTTTTTCCCCCTCTTATCTACCCGCTCTAACTCCCCTCCCCCTTATAGTTCACTCTGAGTTTACTGGGCACTGATCCCACATCTATTTGCTCTTCAGCTCCCCCACAGATGGGTCTCTTTCAACCTCCACTTGCTGGGCTGGCTACTGCCAAGATTTAAAGCAGGTTCAGCTAACCAAAGTCACTAAAGAGAAAACGCTCTTTGCCTTCTGCGATACCCTGTTTCCTCCCAGGGAGGAAGATCTTCTTTCCCCTCTGAGTTGGCTCCAGTGAGCCAGGGGTTTTTACCAAGGCTATTCTCCTTGAAGGTAGGGGCTATGTGCCATTCCTGGCCACAGGAACAAGTAACTCATGGTTTTCATTTGGCCTCTTTTCTCTCTGTCCCTCTCCCTCCTGGATGATGCACAGCACTCTCCTGGTTTGCAGATCCCCAAAGCAGTTCCCTCAGATATTTTTTTGCCTTTCCTCCATTGTTTTTACAATGTGACTCTGCCAATCCTCTCATCAAACGGTAGAGTCTGTTCCTTCACTCCTTCAATCTGGGCCACTTTGTAACATGCTTCAGCCAATAGAATGTGTGGAAGTGACCATGCACCAGGTGCTGAACCTAATCTTCTAAGGAGCCCTGCAGGCTGCCTCTTTTTCTCTTAGAACACCAACACTCCCTGAGAACAAGCCTGGCCTAGTCTGCTGTAGGATGAGAGACCAAGTGGAAGAGTGATGTGAGAGCCCAGCCAAGATCAGCAAAGCCACTTACCCAACCCACAGCTGACCACAGGTGCATTAGGAAACCCAGCCAAGACTAGAAAAGTTGTCCATCTGAGCCATCTAAATTGCTGACCTGAATCAGCATAGCTAAGTAAATGGTTGTTTCAAACCACTAAGTTTTTGAGTGGTTTCTTATACCACAACAGCTTACTGATACAAGAACTAACTTTGCATATTGGTTCATTTTTTCATTCATTCAACAAATACTTGTTTCTTACCAATTCTGAGCCAGCCTCCAGGCTAGATATACATAATATCCCATTTTATCACCACTATAATTTTCAGAGATTTAATCCCATTTTATTATGATGAAATTGAGGGACAGAGAGATAAACTGATTTGTCTAAGATCACACTACTAGTAGGGATAGAGCCAAGATTTGAAGCTAAGAATGTCAAAAGGCTGATTAACTCCCACCCCCAACTATGTTATCACTAAGAAGCTATGCTATTAAAAAGCAGAGGCTCTCTGGGAACAGTGGAATAATTTTAGACCTAAATCATGAAAGTCATGTTCTATCATGACATTAAATCCATCATGGATCATTTGTTTTCTACTTGAACAGACTTATACTCTATTTTGAGAAAAAGTTCCTGAAAGTATCTCCATAACCACCTCCAAGCAGCTATGAAATACCAGGTCACTGAGAGTTTGTTAGACTCCTTAGTTTTCACAAAATTATATCACCCTTACATATACTTACTGTCTAAAGTATATTGGTCTTTTCTCAATAGAATACTTGCACTTCCTGTCCTCAGTCAAAACTGCCCAGTTAGCAATATGATCCAAGTCTTACTAGAAGCCTGTTCAAAGATTAATATTTATGTTGCAGTTGGGCAGTTTGATGTAATTATTAATTCCAAAAATATAATTGGATCATGCTTGTAAACTAATCTGTTAATCTGGGCAAGATTAAGTTATGATTAGGGTGTTGACTGGGCCACATCAGTAGGGCATTGAGCCCCACCCATTGGTGGGTGGGGAATCAAATATAAAATGCATGGCAAGAACAGAGTTGAAGTAGTTTTTGAAAAGCAGTTTTGATGTTGGAGAAAAGACCCCAGAAGAAGAGAAGTGAGCGGTTCGCCTGATAGTCTACAGCTGACCTTGTGGAGGAACCAGAAGAGCTAAGCCCAGAGAGAAATGCAGCCCCAGGAAGAGAGGAACACAAGAAGCCTGAACCCTGGCAAATGTCGGCAGCTGTCTTGCTCCAACACGTGGCAATGAACTTTGGTGAGAAGAAACCTAACGCTTTATGGCCTGGTATCTGTGGACTTCTACCCCAAATAAATACCCTTTATAAAGACCAACCCATTTTTGGTATTTCAAATGAGCACCCCTTTAGCTGACTAATAAAGTTTACAAATCAAAGGAGGATTGTTTTAAGAAAAGTAGGTCAAGTATTTTATGGTATAGGCTTCATCTTGGAATCACATCCAAATTCCCCTCCCCATTTCAAAGGTGGTTATAGGGATCATGTCTGTCTTTTTGATATGAATGTTCTCACAGATCTCAGAACATTGTTGGGGCTCAATAAGTATTTCTTGAATTACTAGATGGGTAAGTGTTAATGATCTGAAAAAGGCAAAGGAAGGAAATGAAAAAGATCTAAAAGTTTTGTGCTTAGAAGACTAATGCTTTTCAAACATTAATGTGAACCCAACACAACTGGGAATCTTTTTAAAATGTAGCATCTGATTTGTAGTTATGAGGTAGAGTATGAAATTCTTCATTTTTACAAGCTCCAAAGTCATGCTGATGCTGCTGTTCCAGAGACCACACTGTGAATAGCAAGGGCTACATAGACTATGGTTCATTACCATTACCTTTGCTGATTTAGCCTTTTAAATAGTGATACTCTTGGCACCGAGGTTAAGATGGCATCTTTTTAGGTGGGCACTCACCATCTCTCTCACAGAGGACGGCTAACTGGGGACAGGATCCTGCCTGAGTGGGTTGTTCTTGGAGCCCACAGAGCGAGAGCCTTTGGGACATCGATCTGGAGGGAGCTGGACAGGGAGGTGGATTGCTTAAGATAAAACCATGAGTTTTTCCCGAGCTGGAAATTGCAGATGCGGACAGCTAAATCCCACCCTTAGGGCAAAGGGCTAGGGCGAGCCCCGACTCCTGCCGGCTACCTGGTGAGAGGGAGCAGTCTCCAAGAGTGGGAGGGTTCTGACAGAGGGTGGAGAAGGGCTTCCTTTCTGTGTGTTTGGTTGTGTGGAACCCCTTGGAGCTTTGGGGAAAAACCATCTGGCTTGAAGTGGCGCCGGGCTGAGGGGAGAAGCGAATCTGCTGAGGAAGGCTGATTTACCTAGCTGCCCTGGAATACAGAGGCTTGGCTTGGGAGAGGATGGACTCAGCCACTTTTATAGTTCTGTGCTGAGGACTATCAGAGTTTCAGCTCCCCTGGGGGGGTTAGGCAGTGGAAAGTGATAAGTTTCCATGAGCCTGTTTGGGGTTCCCAGGGAGGAAGGGGTGGTCTAGAAGAGGCTTGTAAATCATTTCGGTGCAGTGAACTTGATTGTCTGGACCCCCTTAGAACTTTGGGGACCACACCAGCCAGCTTGAAGTGGCACCAGGTTGAGGGGAGAGGTGAATCTGCTGAGGAAACCTGATTTAGCTAACCACCCTGGGATACAGAGGCTTGGCTTGAGAGAGGGCGGACTCAGCCAATTTAATAGTTCCACACAGCACTATCAGAACTTCAACTCCCGTAAGGGAGTCAGGCAGTGGGTAGTGCTTAGTAAGTTTCCACAAGCCTATTTAGGGTCCCCTGGGAGGAGGGGGTGGTCTAGAAGAGGCTTGTAAACCATTTCAGTGACATGAACTCAGTCATCAGGGTCCAATTTAAATTTCAAAAGGGAACTAAACCTGACCAGGAGAGGGGAGGGGAAATCTGCTCATACAGCCTGCTGAATCCTGTTGCCACAGGAGAGTAAAATCTTCCCAGGGGAAAGTGACTAAATAGCTTTCTGAAGAACTAACTGACCCAATTAGTAAGTTAGCTCAGTGGAGGAATTTCTATCTTGATTATATGAGGTCCATAGTTCAATACCTGGCTCCTCTAAGAGTAGTGATTCACCGTGATATCTAACATCCAGCTGATAACGTAGGACAGGGAAAACATAGAAATTATTGTTGTACTAAATTCTTTTGGGTCCTTTATTGGTCCCCCCATCCCCCTGCCAAAAAAAAGGTTACTTAAAAAAAATGTTAACTTAGCTTACCTGCTAAAATCTGCCTCAAAACCTGCAGAGAGAAGCCTGCAGGGTAATTGATTGATGAACACAGGCAGACTGAGAGGCTCCACAAGGGCCCAAGAAGGAACGCTATTCTTCCTTAGCTTTGTTTGACTGCTTGCCTGTGTGTTTGTTTTTTGTTTGTTTGTTTGTTTGTTTCTTGTTCTTCTTTTCTCTTTCTTCCACCCACCCCTTTTATTTAAATTAGGTGCTGCTAGCTTGTTTCTTCTTTGCTGTGCTTCTTCTTGCTTGATTTCCCATTTTCTGTGTATATTGATTTTGTCTACCAATGCTATCTCTTTTCCTCCCTTCATCTTTCTATCTTCTGCTTTCTGTTGTGGTTCTTAAATTCCATGTTTTTTTCATTAGTCCTCAACTTCACTGGTTTCAATTTCTATCTTGTCTATTCTGTTTTCTTTTTTATTATTATTAACTTTTTCCTTTCAGCTCTTTCTTTACTCTTTCTCTCTCTCCTCATTATTCTGATCTTTTAAATCATTCTATATATTTTTCCCTATTTTGTTTCCCATTCCATTGTAGGTACTCCACTTTTTTCCCCCTATTATTCTACACTGCCTACATGAGTTAAATATTCATTTTACTAAATCTTATACAGCCCCCTTATAACTTTTATTATTATTACTATTATCCTTTTTCCTTTCTCACCTCTTTCGATTTCTCTAGCCCTAATCTTTTTCCCTCAAGGGAACATAGAAAACAGCAAGGAAATAGAACAAGAAGAACAAACTGGCAAAGAGAAAACTTAACACACACACAGAACCACCAGCTAAATAAAACTCTAGAGCACAGAGAGAAGCTAATCAACTGAATAAACCCATCAAGATAAAATGATGACCAGAGGGCAACAAAAAATTGTAAACCATAATGAGAAACAGGAAGACATGGACCAGTCCAATGAACAAACTAAAAACCAGGAAGAGATGCAGAACATTGTACAAATAATCAAAGCTGTCCAAACAAATATAATGGACCAAATTAATGAAGTGAAGGAAGAGATTAAAGATATTAAGAAGACACTGGGAGAACATACTGAAGAAATTGTAAACATATATAAAAAGATTACGGATGTGATGGTGATCAATGGCACAATTCAAGATATCAAAAAGATGCTGGAATCACATAACAGCAGATTTGAACAGGCAGAAGAAAGAATTAGTGATGTGGAAGACAGTACATCTGAAATCAAACAGATAGTAGAACAGATAGATAAAAAGATAGAAAAAATCCATCAGGGACTTAGGGATTTAACCGACAACACAAAATACACAAACATTTGCATTATAGGCATCCCAGAAGGAGAAGAGAAGGGAAAGGGAATAGAAGGAGTGATGAAGGAAATAATGGCCGAAAACTTCCCAACCTTATTGAGAGAGATGGATGTACAAGTCCAGGAAGCACAGTGCACCCCAAGCAGTATAAATCCCAACAGGCCTACTTCAAGACATATACTTGTCAATATGTCCAATGCTCAAGACAAAGAGAAAATACTCAAGGCAGCAAGATAAAAGAGAATCATCACATACAAGGGAAGCACAATAAGATTAAGTGCTGATTTCTCATCTGAAACCATGGAGGCAAGAAGACAGTGGTATGACATAGTCAAGGTACTCAAGGAAAAAAACTTCCAGCCACGAATTCTCTATCCAGCAAAGCTGGCATTCAAAAATAATGGAGAGTTCAAGATATTCACAGATATACAGAAATTAAGAGAGTATGCCAATAAGAAATCTGCACTTCAAGAAATGCTAAAGGAGGTTCTACAGGTTGAAAGAAGCAGGAGAGAGAGAGTTGGAGGAGAGTGTAAGAACAACTAAAAAGACAAAAAGAGAAATAAAAACAACATATGACATACATAAACCCAAGGAAAATATGGCTGATGTAAGAAATTCCTTGACAGTAATAACACTGAATGTTAATGGATTAAATTCACCAGTCAAGAGACACAGATTGGCTGAATGGATAAGGAAATATGACCCATTTATATGTTCTCTACAAGAAACCCACCTTCAATCCAGGGATTCAAGGAGGCTGAAAGTGAATGGCTGGAAAACAATTTTACAAGCAAATAATAATCAAAAAAGGGCAGGAGTAGCTATCCTAATATCAGACAAAATAGACTTTAAATGCCATACTATTGTAAGAGACAACGATGGACACTATATATTAGTAAAAGGGTAATCTTTTAAGAAGAAAGAACAATCATAAACATTTATGTACCTAATCAAGGCACCTCAAAATACATGAAGCAAACATTGGCAAAGCTAAGTGGAGACATAAATGCCTCTACAATTATAGTGGGGGACTTTAATATACCATTATCACCATTAGACAGAACATCTAGACAGATAATCAATAAAGAAACAAGTCTTTAAATAATACATTAGAGGACCTGGACCTAATAGACGTATACAGAATGCTACACCCAAATACAGTGGGATATGCATTCTTCTCGAGTGCACATGGATCATACTCCAAGATAGACCACATGTTAGGCCACAGAACAACTCTCAATGAATTCAGAAAGATTGAGATTATACAAAGTAATTTCTCTGACCACAATGGAATAAAATTGGAAATCACGAAAAGCCAGAGAACCAGATTAGGCATAAAGATATGGAAGTTAAACAACACACTCTTAGACAAACAGTGGGTCAAGGAGGAAATCTCAAAAGAAATCAGTAACCACCTTGAAACGAATGAAAATGACAACACAGCATATCAAAACCTATGGGATGCTGCCAAAGCTGTACTGAGAGGGAAATTCATAGCCATAAATGCATATATTAACAAATAAGAAAGGGTTAAAATTGAAGACCTAACTGCACACCTGGAGGAATTGAAAAACAACAACGAACTAACCCCAAAAGAAGTAAAAAGAAGAAAATAACAAAGATTAGAGCAGAACTAAATTAAATAGAAAATAAGAAAGCACTAGAAAAAGTAAACAAAACCATAAGCTGGTTCTTTGAGAAGATCAATAAAATTGACAAACCCTTAGCCAGACTAACAAAGAAAAAGAGAGAGCAGATGCAAATACACAAAATAAGGAATGAGGAAGGGGATATCACCACTGACCCCACCGAAATAAAGAGTATCATAAGAGGATACTTTGAAAAATTATATGCCAACAAGAATGATAATTTAGAGGAAATGGACAAATTCCTAGAAACTCACAAGCAGCCTACATTGACGAAAGAAGAAATTGATGAACTCAACAGTCCAATTACAAGTAAAGACATAGACTCAGTCAACAAAAACCTCCCAACTAAGAAGAGCCCAGGACCAGTCAGCTTTACAGGTGAATTCTACCAAACATTCCGGAAAGAGCTAACACCAATCCTGCTTAAGCTCTTCCAAAATATAGAAGTAGAAGGAACATTGCCTAACTTATTCTATGATGCCAACATTACCCTAATACCAAAGCCAAGCAAAGATACCACAAGAAAGGAAAATTATAAACCAATCTCTCTAATGAACCTAGATGCTAAAACCCTCAACAAAATACTTGCTAATCATATTCAACAACACATCAAATGAATTATATACCATGACCAAGTAGGTTTCATCCCGGGTATGCAAGGATGGTTCAACATAAGGAAATCAATCTATGAAATATGCCACATAAACTGATTGAAAGAAAAAAATCACATGATCATCTCTATAGATGCAGAAAAAACATTCAACAAAATATAGCACCCTTTCCTGATAAAAACTCTGCAAAAGATAAGAATAGAAGGAAACTTTCTGAACATGATAAAGGGTATATATGAAAAACCCAAAGCTAACATCATCTTTTTTTTTTTTTTATTGTGGGTAAAAATCAAAATTTTCACAATACATAGCAATATAGCTTACATCATCTTCATGGTGAAATCCTAAAAGCCTTTCCTCTGAGATCGGGAACAAGACAAGGATGCCCACTATTTCCACTCCTACTTAACATTGTCTTAGAAGTACTTGCTCAAGCACTGAGGCAAGAAAAAGATATGAAAGACATCCAATTGGAAAAGAAGAAGTAAAAATTTCATTATTTGCAGATGACATGATCCTATACATAGAAAGCCCTGAGAAATCTACAACAAAGCTTTTAGAACTTATAAAGGAGTTCAGTAATATCGCAGGCCATAAGATCAATGCTCAAAAATCAGTAGCATTTCTGTACACCAATATTGAGCAATAGGAGGAGGAAATCAAGAAAAAAATACCATTTACAAAAGTAACTAAAAGAATCAAATACCTAGGAATAAATTTAACTAAAGATATAAAGGACTTATATACAGAAAACCACACAACACTGATAAAGGAAATAAAAAAAGACTTAAATAAATGGAAGAATATTCCCTGTTCATGGATAAGAAGACTAAACATCATCAAGATGTCTAACCTACCCAAACTAATCTACAGATTTAATGCAATCCCAATAAAAATCAACACTGTATTTTTTAAGGAATTGGAAAAACTAACTACAAAATTTATTTGGAAGGGTAAGAGGCTCCAAATCGCCAAAGACATATGGAAAAAGAAAAATGAAGTTGGAGGTCTCACACTACCTGACTTTAAAACATACTACAAGGCTACAGTAGTATGCATGGTATTGGCACAAGGATAGACATACTGACCAATGGAACTGACTTGAGAGTTCTGATATAAATCCTCGCATATACAGTCATCTGATATTCAACAAGGCCACCAAGCCCACTCAGATGGGAGAGAATGGCCTCTTCAACAAGTGGTGCTTGGAGAACTGGATATCCATATCCAAAAGAATGAAAGAGGAACACCATCTCACACCTTATAAAAAATCAACTCAAGATGGATCAAAGATCTAAATATAAGAGCCAAAACCATAAGACCTTGGAAGATATTGTAAGGAAGCATCTACAGAACCTTGTAATAGGAAATGGTTTCATGAACTTCACACCCAGAGCACGAGCAGCAAAAGGAAAAATAGATAAATGGGATCTCCTCAAAATTAAAAACTCAGAGAGCTGTTGTCTGAAAGATAGGTTTACAAGAAAGAGAAAGAGAAGAGAAAGTTGTGAGCCATCACCCATACGGACATAATCTATGGTAAAGTGATAGAGTGTAGTTGCATTTTGAAGAGATAGGACAGGTGGGTAGTGATATTATTGGGTTTGGTGGTGTAGGGTTGTCAGGTGGGTAGATTGGGAAGGGTGGATTAGAATAACCAGGATACTGGGGGGAGAGATGGGAAAGGGACCAGGTGAACACTTGGGATTTGTGGGTATGAGGTTGAAAGTACAGAGGTAGGAATGCTCTTATGGCAATATGACAAGGAAGTGTCACTGATTTAGGGTGTTGGTTGGGGGAGCATTTGGGACAGGGCACACCTGGAGCAGGCTTCTACTGAGTGTGTGAGTGTTCATCCTGTCATAATGTGTTGTATCCATGGGTGGAGACCCACATAATGAGCAGGAAGGAGATGGACTCCCATCTTTGGGAGGACTGATTTGTTCAGAAATAGACAGGCGGGAGTCTCTCAAGAGAAAGGGCGATTCCTAATAGGGGAGGACAAACCAGTGTGTCAAGACCTCTTGTTGCATGTAACTATGAATCTTGTCATCCAGTGAGTCAAGCCAGGGGGTCATCATGGGCCCTGGGAGGATGGGGAGGGAGGAACAGAATAGATCAAACAGGGGGTATTTAGTGGTCAGTGGAAATGTTTTTCATTACCTTACAGTGATGGACACAAGACATGGTAAATATCATCAAAATTTATAAAAATGAATGGTCTAAAATGTAAACCATACTGTAAAATATTGACAATGTTTAGTAGCTATGTTTCACTATCTGTATATCAGTTATAACAATGCTACCATCCACATACAAAAAGGTTTTAATACGGGGTGAGCAAAGGGGGAGGAAGTTGGGTATATGAGAATCTCTTGTATTCTGTGTGTGACTTTGCTGTGACTGAAAACTCCTTTGAAAATAAAATGAAAAATTGTGAGACACTGGGGAGTGAGAGTGGGAAGGTGCCATGGTACAGACTGGACACCAAATATTGCAATGATAAAAGGCAAAATGTCAAAAAAAATTCTTTTTAATTTTTTTAAATTTTTCATTTTTTGAATATCCCTATCTTTTAATTTAATTTAATTTTTAGTTTTTTTCTTTACGTTTTCATGTATTTTATCTTATATTTAAACTTACTATTATTTCATTTTCCTATTCATTGTATTTGGCAATGGCATTGGCTTCATCTTTAAAGAAACTTTGGATTACAGAAGGGTTACAACTGGGGTGGGAGAGGATCATTGGTGGGGGGTGTCAGGGATGGGGGGTGCATAGGAGGAAGTTCACCTGAACATACATACAAGGTATATAAAATTGTTCAAATGTTCACAGGGCATGGTCACAATGGGTAGAGAATCACTCAATAAATGAGAGAATACTGAATTCCCATCCTAGAGAGCTCTGCCACATTCTCCAAGGGAGCAGAAAAAGTCCCCCAGTGCAGGGGCAGTGTCTGGCAAAGGAGAATGATCCACTGATGGGCCTTTGTTATTGATGACTAGCCTTACGAGTCTTTGTTCTTGAAACGGAAACTTAGCCTATTGTTATGGGGTGCCTAAGGGTTGCCTCCTGAGAGCCTCCTTGTTGCTTAAATGTGGCCTCTTTCTAAGCCAAACTCAGCATATGAATGCATTACCTTCCTCCCGGTGTGGGACATGACTCCCAGGGATGAGCCTCCCCGGCACCGAGGGATTACTACCAAGTGCCAATTGGCAATATGACTGGAAAAAGACCTCAAATAAAAGGAGGAAAAGGTAAAGACAAATGAGTTCATATGGCTAAGAGACTTCAAAGTGAGTCAGGAAGTCATCCCAGAGGTAACACTTATGCACATCTCAGTAGGACCTCATAGGCTTCCAGTGTGGACATCACCCCAAATAGAGGGGCTCCTGAGGGCTCTGGAGACACCCAGGTCCTATGTCAGGGCAGATAGCTGCGGAGTTTGGTGCCTTATCAGTGGGCCCTACTTTGGAATCTGTGCTCCAGAGAGTGAGAGAGTTGGACTCAAATATGTCTTCCCTGCACATGGCTTATCTGTCCCTTCTATTCAAACCTATATGTGGTGCTGGAGTTTGTAGGTGTACATCCAGAGACTGGAGTCTTTGGGCTGTCCATGTGCCAGCTGGGCCTGGAATCTTGGTGGAGCTGCAACTCCTACTCTACAGCTCAATGGACTCACCCAGGACACCTGGCGGGGAGATGATGATGGACAACGGCCATCCCAGGGAATGGAAAGAGTCTGCAGCTGCAGGCAGGATAATCCCATCCAATTTATCCACGGTATATAAGCCCCCTCTTAGTTGGAGGTGGAATGGACATCACCATCCCAGACTCCTCAGGATTGGGGGAAGAGCTATGGACTAGAGTGGACTTACTGGTGTTCTGTTATAGACATATTGTGTGTGACTCAAGCAATGGAAGTAATTGTAACATTAATGTGGAGACAGTGGCCACTGGACGCTCTGGGGGCAGGGAGGGGGAAAAGCAGTTATAATACAGGGGCTTTTTCGGGACTTGGGAATTATCCTGAGTGACATTGCAATGACAGATATAGGCCATTTTATATCATCATATAACATGCAGAACTGTGGGGGACAGAGTGAACTATGTGAACTATGGTCCATGCTTAATGGCAAAGCCCCAGGATGTGTATCTCCATTGCAGGTGATGTGCCACACTAATGAAGGATGTTTGTGTGGGAGGTTGTGAAAGGTGTGGGAGGTGGGGCATATGGGAATCCCTATAATTTTTGTGTAACATTTATGTAATCTAAGTATCTTTTTTTTAAAAGTTTTTAAAAAATTATTTAAAAAAAAGAAAATATAGGGAATTCCCATATAACCCCCCCACTCCCCCCCACTTTCTTCCATTAACATCTTTTCATTTGTTTGTTTGAACTTTATTTTGTACATTTAATAATTGAAAATATAAACAATTAAAAAAAAAGCACAGGTGAATAAAAACATCCATTTCTCAATTTTAAAAAATGCACCTAAAACAGACTTCTATGGGATATGAAGGTGCTTGCATTGTATTAGATATGTTTTCTCAATACATAGAGGCCCAGCAGCTAACAAAATATTAAACTTCCATCCTGTGGAAACCCTGCTACTTTCTCAAATAAAATGTCAAACATCTCTGGAATATATAAGCTGTGTCAAGGAAAAGGAAACAGGTTTATATGTCAAGTCCTTGATGTTAATGCTTATATGGATGAACCTTATGCCTGTAAAATTGAAGCTTAGTTTAAATATACTTAATGCCTAAGAGTTGCCTCCTGAAAACTTCTTTGCTACTCAAATGTGACCTCTTTCGGCCAAACTCAAAATAAATACACCCCCCCGCCCCCAATATGGGACATGACTCCCAAGGAAAATCCTCCCTGGCACAGAGAGATTACTATCAAGATCTAAGCAGTGATGTATTTGGAAAAAGACCTTGACCAAAAGGGGAAAACATTAAATAAAAAAAAGTTTTTATGGCTAAGAGACTTAAAGTGAGTCACAAGGTCATTCTGGAGGTAATGTTTATTCAGGTCTCAGACCTTTCACTAACTGCCAAAGTAAACAAAGCCTCAAACAAGAGTGCTCTTCAGGGCTCTAGGAATGTCCAGATACTAGAAGCAAGACACAGCCTCATTATATCAACATCCCTTTAATGGGCCTTATTTGGGAATATATGCTAATCTATTCCCCAATATAGCATAGTAATATTCATTTATAATTCCCCTAATCATGATTCTTCTACTCCTTTGATTTGAACCTATAATGTACCTGTTAAGTACATTTCTCAGAGACTTAAATCTTCAGATTGTTCATATGCCCATTGAATTCCTGACTGTAATAAAAGGATTGATGGTTCAGGATAGCTGGATCTTTTGGAATCCCAAGGCAGAGGATTAGACTGTATAACACAGTGAATCCTGTGGTAGAAGATGGATTGTGGTTGACATAAAAAATAAGAAAATGCTCTCTCATTAACTATAACAAATATATAATAATTATACAAGTTATTAATATTCTTGTGGATTGTGGGAAAATGCACCAAATGTAAGATTCTAGCTATAGTTAGTAGTAGTAGTTTGATGATGTGCTTTCATAGTTTGTAACAAGTGTTTCACAGCTATGAAAAGTATTGTGGAAAGGTATTACATGAAAGCCCTGTATGCTATATGCATGTTTGCTTGGTAAGTTCATAACTTCTGCTATAAACTTATTTTTTATATATTTTCATGTATGAATGATATACTTCAATAAAATTTTTAAATGGAAAAAAAATAGTGATACTCTTAGCAAAGTGTCTTACAAAGCTCATTTCTGATTCTGCTCTAAGGTCAGTTTTGATGGAAACTACAGGTATCTTCTGTTATACTGGGGAGCATAAATTCTAACGTAAGGCCCACTGACAGGGTGCCAAGTTCCTGAGCTTGTCTGCCCTACTTATAGTGTCTAGATGTATCTAGAGCCCTCAGGAGCCCCACTGTTTGAGGCACTGTTTACTGTGACAGTCAATGAGATCCTGCTGAGATGTACATAAGCGTAACCTCTGGAAAAACCTCCCAACTCACTTTGAAATCTCTCAGCCATAAAAACTCATTTGTATTCAATATTTCCACCTTATGGTCAAGGTCTTTTTCCAGATGCATTGCTAGTCTCGGCACGTGGGAGGGAGGTTCATTCTTGGGAGTTATGTCCCATGCTGTGGGGAAGGTAATGAGTTTATTTGCTGAGTTTGGCTTAGAGAGAGGCCACATTTGAGCAACTAGGAGGCTTTCAGGAGGTAGTTCTTAGGCAATATAAAGTACTAGGCTAAATTTCAATTTCACAAGAAAAGGTTCATAAGTACAATCATCAATATCAACAGCCTGGCGTAATGGTCTGTCTTCCTTCACTAGGCACTGCCCATGTACTCAGGGGATTCTTGCCATTCTATTGGAGAATGTAGCAGAACTCTCCAGGATGGGAATTCAATATTCTTTTGGTTATTGTGTGGGTCTCCACCCACCAAGACAAATACCCCATGACTACTTGAACATATTCAAATGCCTTAGAGGCATGCTGCGGGTGCACCCTTCCCCACACATCCCCCCAGCGTCACCACCTGACACCAGTGATTCTCCCCTGCCATAGTTGTAACCCTTTTGTGACCCAAAACCTCTCCAAAAATGAAGCCAAAAATCATAGTAATAAAATAAAATTAGGAAAATAAAATTGCCTTTTAAAGTATCTAGTGCCTCCTATATGAATCTCAATGTGATACATTTCTTTAAGAATCTCTTTAAGAAACTTGTATATTTTATCCTTTTTGACAAGAAGAACTAAGTAATTGAGCTTACCTCCCTTTCTATTCTGGCCAGCAGGAAATTCAAAATCAAATCTGTGACCAAAATGTTAACAACTTTTTAGACCTATCATCTTATGTATTTGTGTTTTATATTCCCCCCTGGTCTTTACTTCCATTTCTAATTTATATTTTACCTTTACAGAGTTTTTACTATTTATGACACTTTATAAATAAATATTCATGAAAATAAGATTGAGCTGGAATTTTAATAATTGGCAAATATGATTAGGCAGACAGAAAACATGTCCTTAAGAGATGAAGGAATATTGGGAGAACTGAGTTGATTAATATGGCTGAAACAGCGGTCTCAATAGATTAGCTAAGCCACTTCTAAACACTTTCCATAATATGGAAGCAATAGCATTTATAACAAGCTGGCAATGTCAATTAAAAAGGTGAGATTCTAATGTCAAACAATATTGCCAATATCATCTACTTGCTTTCAATCCCCTGTCAGGGTCTCCTTTTAGAACAGGTGTTCTTAATCTTTTTTGTTTCATGGACTCCTTTGCCAGTCAGGTGAAATGAATACTACTGTAATTTATTTATTGCATACATTCATAAGTGAAGGAAATGCTAGATTTCAGCTAGAAGTCATAGAAAATAAAGATATTAAGTTTTTTTTTTTTCAGTTCAAGCTCACGGACCTACTGAAATCTTTCCACAGACCCCTGGTTAAGAACCCCTGTTTTAGAGAGTAACTTAACAGGAGCAGTAGAGTATCTTATTTGTCTTGCTATCCTCAATGCCTAGATCCTTAGTAGCTGGTACATTATAAGTACTTGATAAATATTTTAGAATGAATTAATAAATGAAGTTGTTCATAACATTAAAAAAGCAATGTACTGCTCGCCTTAAGATTTTTAAAAACAGAAATCAGTAGCTTCAGAATTTTTTTTCAATTGCCTTCGTGCATATGTATTCACTTCCAAATCAAGACTCTTTCGGAAGGATTGTAATGTTGCTTTCGTTATACTTCCTTTGTTAGTATAGCATAATGATGTAATTTATTTCTCTCTTGTTCTTTTCCAGGCAGTTTCTGAGCAAATATTCAATGAATCCTTTCTGTTTCTCAATCAGATGGAATTTTATTAATCAAATTGTGAATTCAACTGTGAAAGACATTCCGTTTTTAAATGTGAAATCACAGGAAACTCATGTAGTTTCTCATTGACGGACACATTTTGAACCCACCAGAATTCTTTGGGGAAAAAAATGCTAACATCTATTAACTAGGAGGGAAGCTTATGACTTATTCCAAACTAGGAAAATCAAGCTAAATTTTCCCAAATTGTTTCTGGTGTATTGCTCATGTTTATTTATTCCATCTTAGCTAGGCACTATGGAGAAATATGTATAAAAAGAGAATAGAGACACCCCCACACACACACCCAAGGAACTGCTAATACAACAGGAGAGATAAGAGATCAATTCAAACAGCCCTAGCAAATGCCACAAGAAGACCAGCATGGCCCAAAGTGTGATAGAAGCATAGAGTAAGGAAAGGTCAAGCACTGCTGATGGATATGATCA
The DNA here is from genome assembly GCA_029593785.1 of Cabassous unicinctus. Taxonomy (NCBI): domain Eukaryota; kingdom Metazoa; phylum Chordata; class Mammalia; order Cingulata; family Chlamyphoridae; genus Cabassous; species Cabassous unicinctus. The sequence continues at coordinate 24,805 of JAQZBX010007169.1, forward strand.
GTGAATGCCTCACAGAGAAGACCCCATATTAGGTGGGTCTTAAAATGGGCTTGTTTCCAAAACTATTGTGATATGAGTCTCACGGAACATTTTATATTTACTAATTGCATAGAACAATGAATTCAAAAGGCCATTTTCAATACATCTGTTTCTTTTTACTAACATCAAGGAAAGCTTGCTTGGGTGGTAGTCAGAAGTTTCAGCACTAGACAGATCGCTAAAAACACTCTATATATCAAATAAATATACACATGTGTAGGCATATGGAGAGAGAGAAATATATAAGCAGAATAATCAATTTTGTGAAATTGATGAGATAAAGAACATGAGATAAAAGACATTTCAAAACATTTTTGATGGGAAAAATTTTATCATAAGACCAATGTAAAATCCTAAATGTTAGCTCTGCTATTTAGTCCACTTCTCTTATTTTAAAAATGCAAAGTGAGCTACACTGCATATCTCTTACTTCAGTCTGGTTCTCTTACTGCTATGCTATACTATCTTTCAAATAATAAAGTATGGATTATCCTATTACAGTTTACACTTTTCTGCTTCTCATATTTTGGACTTCATAGAAAAACCAAATCAATAAAAATAAATCTGCCATCTCCTACTCAAAAAAATGTAGATGGAGCAAAGTTGACAGTGAATAAACTTTCCTATTATTGAATGAAAGTGAAAAATCATAATTATTACTATTTTTGAAGGCTTTCTTGTACCAGGAACCGCATTAAGCACTTTTTAAATGCATCATTTCATTTAGCCATCACAATAGCTCTATGATGGAGGAATTATTATTAATCTCTATTTGACAGAAAAAGGAGCCGAAGCACATATAATTAAAAACTTGCCCAAGGTCACTCAGTTGCTAAATAAAAAGTGTTGTGATGTAAACCTACGCAGAGCCCAGGCTCTTAACCACTAAGCTACCAAGCAAAATTTTGTGGGTGGGAAACCATATCCTCTTAACTGACTCTGGACTGCACAGATTGCATTATAGTCACATTTTATCCCCATAGGTTATTAGAGTTCCTGATACTTTTACGAGCATATTTTTTTAACTAGGTGAAAAAATACGGATTATTATTTATTCGATGGTGCCGACCTACTAATCAGGAATTAAACCAATGTGATTTCTTCTTTGGTTGGGGAAACAATGATTGATCTGCAGTTACTGTGTAATCACTGGTAGAAACCACAAGGAAGTACTTAAAAAGTAGATGCCGGGAGGAGCTAGGGCCAAGGAGATAGGGACAGGTAGTGGTGGGAGCGCTAGGGCAGGGCACAGACCGGGCCAGGAGAAGGGGAACTCACTGTTGCCGGAATCAGTTTCCGGGGAGGCAACAACAGCCACGGGAGGACCAGTAAGCCTGAGGAGTCAAAGCAGGAGATTGTGAGGAACCCTGAGTTGCAGCAGGTATGCTCTGAACTCTATAGCGGCGGGTTTGCCATTCCCACATTTTTCAATTGATGTTTTTTTCTTCACACGTCCTCGCAGTGTCCTGGGTCTGAACAGTGTTTTGACTCAACCACTTCTCTGGCGCCTGCGGGTTCTCGGCCCCCACCCTGCATTTTAGTTGGGCTCCTAATGACACGGGATTTGAGTGGAGTGAAGACTGAGAGAGAATTCCTGGGGGCGGCAAGGAGGCCCTGGACGCAAATCAGCAGGCAGGAGGGCAAAGAAGGAAATGGCTGTCACCCAACTGCGGGGATGGTTGAAGCTGGGCCGTGAGGGTCACAAGTCCCACTCTGCTTCTCGCTAAAACATCTGACAAACACTCAATCACCAGTTTCCCACCTTGTCACACTGGCCAAGAATAGCATATCCCCTAAAAAGATCTTAACCTAGAAGATTAGAGGAGGGGGACATGAAGACAACTAGAAATGAATTGGGTGGCTGAACCAGCGCTAGTGGAATACTAGGGATGGGTTTATAAGGAAAAACACTCCAAGGGACTCTTTTAAAGGAAATGATGTGTGAGAAAATAAAGCTCACGTTAGAATGCTTTTAGTTCAGGAACCAGGTGATGAATGTTTAAAATGCTAGGGAATGTTTTAAAAGGTGCGGGGAGCAATCTTGTGTTAACTACTTCAGGTTACTGTACAGTTCTATTTGAAAATTACAGAGTAATATCTAGTGATGATTTTAATTTTATGCTAAAAGGAATTTTTCTATATCAAGGGAAATTATTACAATTATTTTCCTTTCTTAAGCATCCAGTTTTAACTATTTAACAGATTTTAAATAGAGTTTTACTCATATGCAATACAGAGTACAATAACCCAATAAACTGAAAACATACAGCTAAAATTCTGTCTTATATTAAGAACCATTAATAGTTATTAAGGTAAAATAATATAAAAATAAAAAGAAGGAAATGGAATTTTTGATGAAGGAACATATCTTCAGGCAATGTTTATGTTTTTTGATGTACCCCATTTTAAACAATAATATGCTCTCCAAACTTTATACACACACAGATACACATACACAATAGCCAGTGTTCTGAGTGGCAAGTTCATAATCTGTGGCTGTAAGAACTTCTCTGCAGGGAATTCATGGTTAAATCCAGAGTTAGTGTTCTATTGTTTGTTTCTCCTCAAAAACAAAAATAAAGCTGTATTAATTCAGAATGTATTAATACTTTGAATTAGACTTTACAAAGCACATGTGGAACTGTAATTTTATTTCATCCACTCCACAGTTCTGTGAGGGCAAGTGCTATTACCTTGATTTGATAGTTCGGGAACCTGAAAGCATATAGAAATTAAATAATTTGGCTGATAGCATCCAATTCATTATTTTCATAGCTAAGATAAGAATTTATGTCTCATCATTAATTGGAGAGGCAAATTAAATTAGTGATGCCTGGGATTCAAACTGGTTTCAAAGTATTGCTGTTTAATTCATTCAGCAAATATACTTTGAGTGCCTAATAAGTGCTAGATAACTCTGCTGAGCCCTGGAAATACCAGAATGTCCTGGCCTTCAAAAAGTCTAATGGGAAAGAACAAAAAAGCAGATATTCATGATAAAGTATGATAACTATAGGGATTGAGGTAAGCACAATATGCTATTGGAACCTATAGGATGGGCTCTTGACCCAGATGTGGGGGAGGAGGGATTCTCAGGGAAGGCTGCCCAGAGGGAATGATTCTTGTCCCGTGCCTTAAAGAACAAGTAGGATTTAGCCAGTTGGGAACGCACTCTGCTAAATAACAGAATTTGTGGTAGTGAGAGAGCATAGTGACTTGAGGAAACTAGTTTATGGCAGAAGGGTTAAGGGTAGGAAGAAGGCTCAATAGAGTGGTTTGAAACTGAATAAATAAGCAGTGATTAGTTTTAAAAAAGTCTTTTTGTGCCATGCTAAGAAGTTTGGATGTAATCCTGAAGGTGATGGGAAAATGACTGAGGATTTTAGTTCAGGCACTGAAGAAAGCTTTCTCACAGCAGTGTGGAGCATTAGCTGAAAGGAGGGAAGGAGACCAGTTAGGAGCTGTTGTATTATTCCATGGTAGTAAATATGGAATTCTGAACCAAGGTATTGATAGTAGGACCAGGAGAAGGGAATGGATCAAAGAGATATAAAGGGAGTAGAAAATGCACAGCTTTGTGATGAGAGACGAGCAGCTAAGGATAGCTTCCTGGTTTCTGGCCTAAGATGCTAGCGCTATTCATTAAATATGGAATAGAATGAAGAGAGCAAGCTGAGGTATGGAGGGTGCAGGAAAGATATTAAGGTCTTTTAGAAATTTGAGCTTGAGATAACTGAAATCTGAGTAGTGCTCTCTTTTAAGATGTAGAATATGTAAATAAGGAACTTAGGAGAGATATAAATTTGGAAATTGCTACCATTAGATTATTAGTGTAGTTAAAACCATGAGAGTAAAGGTGATCACTCAGGAAGAATATGTAGAATAAGAAGGGAATGGATTAGAATTAACTGCCTGTTTTGGTTAATAAGTAACTCATTCATAATTAGCAACTTCTTTGCATATGCTTAATTCTCAGAATTAATTAATTGCCTAGAATCACTAAGCACTACAAAGATCACCTGATTATAAAAAGATAGGTTGAATTCAATTATCTCTAAGGTTTTTCCAGCTCCATAAATATGTGATTCTTTTATGTTAGCTTCTTGCTATTTATTTATGATTTATACCAAATCCAATAAGAACTTAAAATGATTTACAATGTTATTAAACTGCAAAAATGTTGAAAGAACAGGAAAAGTGGGTTCCAGAAATAGTTGTTGAAATTGAGCATTTGTTTTGGCAAAGAGCTACATGAAAGGTAAAGTAAAATGAGAAACATGTAAGAATGTTTACTTTTGTTGTTCAGTTTATGAACGAACACAAGCTCATTTAAGCCATACCAAAGCTGATGAGAGATAAATTCCTAATTATTCCTAATTATTTTCTGAGCTAATTTGGTCTAACCTCAAGTGACATATTAGATTTAAAATCTAGTTCTTTAATTCATTGAGGTGGAAAAGTCTGTAATAGATTTCTAGAAGATTTCTAGCATTACCAATATGCCCAAAATTTGAAAGATATTAAGGATTTCTCTTTTATTTAAAAAAAAAAAAAAAAGAGTTTTGGTAAAGTACACTTTGAATCTATCCTTAGGTATTGATTGGAAGGTGACTTAGCAAAATGTTGGAACCTACCTCTAACCTTAGGAACTAAACAATTCTGTTGACAGCTGATTTCCTGCAACCATTTTCAGATATTCTCAGCTAGGAGAAATTTGGGATTTATAACATAGTAAGAATGGTCATTGTGCATCTGAAAAAATAAGAAATTTAATTTTATAAATCATCAGTAAAAAATTATATTTTGACAATTGCTATTGCAAAAGTTATGAAAGGCAGTGGCTCCTAATTCTTAATTCATTTTTTGGCTCTAAAAGATGATCTTGAATGTTCCCCTGGATTTCTATTATGGACTGTTAAAGCAACAGTAAAAACAATAGTATGTTACTCTTAAAAAGGACTTTAACTTAATTCAGTTTATGCCTTTTTGAAATCAGATAGAATCAGGTTTACCAGATTTAGAATGTTAGGGATGATTCACTCCACTGCAGTCTATTGGTGTTTGCTTAGAGACAATAGGCAAGTGCTGAACATTCTGGACACTGAAAGCTATTATGGAATTCTATAGACATGCTTCATCAAAACATTTTTAAAGTTATAACTTCTGATTCAAATTGTGTACAGTTGGTCTTAAGAGCTGTAGGTTTAAAGTCATCAAAAGTTGGAGGAGGAAATGACTCCTTTCAACTCAGGCTAAAATATCAAGGATAGAGATAAACAAAGATAGTCTAGTTATAAAATTACCAATAAATATAACTCCTTAGTTAGGGGCACTAGTAAAATTTTACCTAGATTTATTTTATGAATATCGTTGAATTTTGAAAAATTATAAAAAAGGAATAAAATAGATAATTTCCTCTTTCATCCTAGGCAGTCACCTCTAGAAGGGAGATGGGAAAGAAGTAATATACCACATCCTAACTAATCATTTTAGGAATTTAAATTTGAAATGTACAACCTCAATTTACACTATTAATTTGATTTATAAATTAGAAATGCTTAAAATATTTTGTCTTCAACCTGTTGTACCTAATAAGATAATGCTGAAAAGAGTAGATACTGTTTAGACATATTTACCTTTTCAGTAAGTGGAAATTCCTTAGTTAGAAAAATTATTCCAGTTCTAGCTGAGAAACCTTGATTGAGCCACTTCTGGAATGGTAGAGTAAGGACTCCGAAAGTCCACTCCTCCATAAAACCAAAGAAAACACCACAAAAATTGTCAAAATCAACTTTTGTAGAACTCTGACAATTAACCAAACATTTATAACAATCTGAAGAACATTTAAAGAAAAACAGCTTAATCACTGTAATAACAGTGAGTTCTTTGGTGTTTTAATGTGCCATTCCCATCCTCCTCTCTCCAGCTCTCCAAAGGCATTGAAAACTAACAGCCTCACAATCACAGTGGCCATTTATACCAACAGCCTATCAGCTACTAGAAAGGGCATAACTGGTTTAGAGTACCCCAAAATCCCATCCCCAAATACCCTTCTGGAAGTTCCCCTGAAATCCCCATTCACAACACTTGTCATTATTTAAAATGACTCATAGTTCACTAACTATAAACTGCCTTTTCTTCAGGGTGTTTCAATGGCAATTGTTTAATATCGCAGCTGCCTGGGGCAATTATAACAGTTGGGGCAGATAAGAAGCTGACCAAAATACTTAAAAGAAAAAACTGGGTAATGAAATGTCATTAGGGGATTTTGAAAAACTTCAACATATTTCTGAGACTCTAGTAGCCTACATACTTGTAAAGTGTTCTGCACATGTCCACAAGGCCCAACTCTCTCAGCTCTGGCTCACCTTGAGGCTATGCACAAGCAGGAAGTGAAGGTTCAAAGGCACAGTTGTAAACTGCTTGCCAGAGTGTTAAAAACATACCCCAGCACCCCCATGGATCCCCTTGACAAAACCTGGAAGAATTTTTGATCCATGGCATTTAAGAAAATCTCTGTCCAATCATTAGCTGACCATTAAGCTAACCAAGTAGAGACTTCAGTGGCCAAATATGGCAAAGAATGTAGGCTTCACAGAATTAATTCAGTAAAATCACTAAACAAGCGAACAGCAGCAACAGCAAATCTTGGAGTTGGAGGGAAGATAAGAGAATACTAAAATTGCTATAGTATATTATTTTAAATGTCCAGTTTTCAACAAAAAAATTTTGAGATATGCAATGAACAGAAAAGTATTACCCATACACAGGAAAAAAAAGCAATAAATAGAAATTGTCCCTGAGGAACCCCAGAAGTTGAACTTACTAGACAAAGAGTATAAATCAGCTATTTTAAGTAGGTTCAAAGAACTAAAGGACACCATGTCTAAAGAACTAAAAAAAAAAAAGTATGAGAATGATGTCTCATGAAGTAGAGAATACCAATAAAGAGATAGACATTATAAAAAAGAATCAAATAAAAATTCTGGAGTTAAAAATAAAATAATTTAAATGAAAATATTACTAAAGGTACACTATGGCAGATTTGAGCTAGCAAAAGAATGAATGAGCTTGGAGATAGTTTGAATGATATTATCCAGTCTGAGGAACAGAGGGAAAAAAGAATGAAGAAAAGTAAATACCTCAGAGACCTGTAGGACACCATCAGGCATACCAACACATGCATAATGGGAGTCCCAGAAGGAGAAGAGAGAGAGAAAGGGGAATAAAGAATATTTGAAGAAATAATGACTGAAAAGTTGCCACATTTCATAAAAACCACTCATCTACACATCCAAGAATCTCAAAAATCTCCAAGTAGGATATACACAAACAAGTCCATACCTGGGTACATCATAATCAAACTCTCCAAAGCCAGTGACAAAAAGAGAATCTTAAAGCAACAAGAGAGAAGCAACTCATCACTTACCAGCGATTCTCAATAAGATGATTTCTCATCAAAAACCATGGGCGCCAGATGGCAGTGGGGTGATATATTCAAAATGATGAAAGAAAAAGACCATCAACCAAGAATTCTATATTCAGAAAAACTATTCTGCACAAATGAAGGAAAGATTAAGACATTCCCAGATAAAACCAGAGAATTTGTCACTGCCCTGCAAGAAATCTAAAAGGAGTCCTTTAGGCTGAAATGAAAGAATAGTAACTTGAATCCACATGAAGAAATAGAGTACCAATAAAGGTAACTACATAGGTAAATAAAGAGATAGAATAAATGTGGTCTTTTTTGTTTGTAACTTTTTTGTTTCTCTTACCTGATTTAAAAAAACAACACATAAAGCAATAAATATAAAACTGTGTTGATAGTCTTATAATGTATAAGTATGTAATGTGTATCAAAATAATCACACAAAAGAGGAAGGAGGAAATTAAGCTCTGTAGAAGCAAAGTTTTTGTATACTACTGAAATTAAGTTGGTATTCATCTGAACTAGATTGTTATAAGTTAAGATGTTAATTGTCATCCCTAGGGCAACCACTTAAAAAAACTCAAAAATACATAGTTAAAGAAACAATGGAATTTAAATGGTATACCAGAAAATATCTATTTAATGCAAAAGAAGGCAGTAATGGAATAATAGAGGGGAAAAAAGGCATAAGACATAGAGAAAACAAACGGCAAAATGGAGATATAAGTACTTCCTTATCAGTAATTACATTAAATGGAAATGAATTACATCTCCAATCAAAAGTCAGAGATTGGCAGAGTTGATTTTTAAAAAACAACACAATCCCTTTATATGCACTGTCTGAAAGTTGAGAAACGTTATGCCAATAGGCAGATTGTTAAAGACATACAGTCATTGCACGGTTTATATTTATTCCCTCAGATCCAGAATGGCATTGATCTCTCCCATCTCGATTTCTTTTTACAATCACTGTGATTCTTTCTTTCAGATGTTGATTTTCCAGAGGCATGGATCAAAGCAGTGAAGGAGCTATGAAAAAGATTAGCAGTGTGAATCTTGACAAACTTATAAATGACTTCTCACAGATAGAAAAGGTATGTAAAAATATCAAACAGTTGTAGTATATAAGGAAAAATGGAACAGATTTTGCCAAGAGAAAGAGTTGGGAAGAAAGAGATATGGCCAAAAAAAATTTTTTAAAGACCAAGAAAAACATTTAAAAATGTATTTTGCTAAGCCCTTTCTCCCTCACTTTTGAAATATGTTATTTATTTAAAATCTGTCTGGTTTGATTCATCTTTCAAAATACTTCTGGGGCAGAAGGACAAATAATTGATATACTTTTGCTAAAGCTAAAGAGAAAATACATACTTAAATGCCCAGGATGTTCATAAACATGGAAATTGGTTTCATAAGAATTAAAGTTGACTCAATATTTCAATCTCTTACCATTATGACTAATTTTAACATTAAAAAAATCTTTTCCTATTCTACCTTTTCTCTTTCTCTTCTCTTTTGCTGAAAATTAGACTCATTTGAAGTCTCCCTCCCTTACTCTGATCAAATTACATGGTAAACCAACCCTACAAGTGTATCTGAAATACTCAATTCAATAATTTCTATAATCTTGTAGTAAATTATTAAAAATAAAAACAAGTGTATCTTCTGTTTTTCCCACTTCTCTGCCTAGGAGAGGAATAGAAATAGCTGTTGTAAAAGATAGGTGGGTAAAGTAGAAATATGGAAAGTGGGTTTGTGAAGTAAGGATGGGGGAGAGAATAAAACCTAGGACTGATTGTTAGAAGGAAAATTCCATGACCTTAATTTTGAATTTTGAAAATAATCCATACCCCAAGCATAATTTCTAGAAATAGGATATCCCATAACTAAGTGAAATTCCCCTACATTTAGGTCTTTTTACAAAATTGCCAGAAAAAAGAAAATCAAATCCATTAATCATAGTAACATAGAGGCCTGTCTCCAATGACTACCCCTTTTTCTTATCTACTGGCAGCTGAAAAGCATATAGAACAAACCAGCTATTCGCAGCCATCAAACTGATAATCTGCAAAGAAAACAAATAGGTTTCAGACAATGTAGAAACAGAGCAAAAGAAAACTTACCCACATAGTAGTTGAGTACATAGAAGATCCAAATAAAACTGCCCATGTTTAACTCAACTTAGATGAAGATAAACGCCATGGCAACCATACAAAATATTACCTCAAAAATAACAGATCAACAGTCTCCTATATGGCACCATTCCCTGAGGTGATCAGCCAGCTGCCAGGTGGCAGGTTGATTACATTGGACAATTTTCATCATGGAAGGTGCAGTATTTAGTTTGTACTGAAATAGGCACTTATTCTGGATACAGATTTACCTTCCCTGCATGCAATGCTTATGCCAAAACTACCAACCTTGGACTTACAGAGTGCCATATCCACACAACATAGCTTCTGATCAAGGAACTCACTTCCCAGTAATTGAAGCGTGGAGTAGGCAAATGTACATGGAATTCATTGGCCTAACATGTTTCCCATCATCCTGAAGCAGCTGGATTGATAGAACAATGGCCTTTTGAAGACTAAATTACAGTGCCAACTAGACAGCAACATTTTGCAGGGCTGGGGTATTGTTTACCTGGAGGCTGCATGTGCTCTAAATCAGCATCCAATCTATGGTGCTCTTTCTCTGATAGCTAGGATTCATGGGTCCAGAAATCAGGCCTGAAAACATGAGTGGCATCACTCACTATTATCCCTAATGATCAGCTAGCAACATTTTTGTTTCTTGTCCCAACGACCTTATGCTCTGCTGGTCTAAAAGTCTTAATTCCAAAGGAAGGAATGCTTCCACAAGGAGACACAACAAAGATTCCACTGAATTGGAAATTAAGACTGCCACCTGGCCATTTTGGGCTCCCATGGCTCTGAATCAACAGGCAAATAAGGAAATTACTGTACTGGCCAGAGTGATTGATCGTGATTACCAATGGGAATTTGGATTCCTACACAATGGAGATAAAGAAGAGTATGTCTGGAATATAGGAGATTCCTTAGGGTGCCCCTTATCACTACCATGCCTTATGATTAAAGCTAATCAAAAACTACAGCAACCCAATCCAAGCAGAACTAATGGCCCAGACCCTTCAGGAATTAAGGTTTGGATCACCCCACCAGGCAAAGAACAAAGATTCCTTAGAAGCTTTCCAAAGGTAAAGGGAATATGGAATGGGTAATGGAAGAAGGTAGTTATTAATACCAGCTACAACCATATGACCAGTTGCAGAAATGACGACTGTAATGGTTATGAGTATTTCTTCCTTATTTTTTATGAATAAGTTTATGCAGGGGGGGCAAATATCTTTGTTTTCTTCCCTCTCTTGTCCTCCTATCATATAGCTTAAGTTGTTTTAACTTTATATCATGGTATTTAAGTTATAGAATATCAAAGATAAGGAAACATCACCCAAGGACTCTCATCCTCTTCTGGGGATAGAATTTGTGCATTTTCTTATTGTAAACAAGAAAGTTGTATCATGTTAGGTGAAAGCATGACTATGTTATTGTCTTTATGTGGAGATTAAGTATGGTTTAAGGAGATGTGCATAATTGTCAAGTTAACACGGGGTGGACTATGATAGTTAAGCTCATGTGTCAACTTGGCTAAGTTATAGTGTCCAGTTATGTGGACAAGCAAGCACTGGCCTGATTGTTACTGTGAGGTTATTTCCTAAATGGATTGGTATCTATAATCAGTTTATTGCATCTATAATCAGCAAAGGAGATTGCCCTCAGCAATGCCAGGAGTCACCTCATCCAATCAGTTAAAGGTCTTAAAAGTCAGAAATGAGGATTTCAGAGATCAGATAAGAAAAATTTCTGCCTCAACTTATTAACCAGTTTCCCCTGGGAATCTGGACTCAACTTCAGCATTACCTTTTTTGGATTTTCCAGCTTGCAACCTACCCCATAAAATTTGATCTTCAGATTCACCTTATCAGAGTTTCCAGCTTGTGCCCTGACCTATGGAATTCAGACTTACCAGCCCCTATGGTCACGTGAGCCAATCCTGTATAATAAGTCTCTCTATGATTTGTGAAGATCTTATTATGGACAATCAAGTGCAGCAAGGAGGAGACGCACCAGAGATGCTTGAAAGTATATTATATTCACAGGTCCTAGAAACAGAGCTGCAGCACACCTTGCAGGGCCACATGGGGGAATACATCAGGTGTATGAGGTTAAACTAAGCTGCTGGGGAGCTAAAGAAGACCATGTGGGCCTGGGAACTATGCATTTTAGGGCCTTAGATATGGGGGTTTTAAGGTTGGTCAGTCTAGTACATGACTAGGGACTATTTATTTGAATTTGGCACCCCAAGAAACCAGGTGGGGCACTGGGCTAGTGGAGAAGGGAGTCTTGGTGGACATTATCTGACAAGGACACCTTGGGCATTCACTATTGGGAAAGGACATTAGTAGCCTGTGGTTTATAGGAAAGAGACCTGGAATGTGAGTTCTTAGTTTTGTTTCTTTTAATATGAACCTGTTGGCTCTGCTTCTCTGGAAAATCCTTACTAATAGACATAGCATGGCAAACACAGATGAAGAATTCATTCTGGAACAAATTCTACCCAAAAACGTAGAAAACAATTTTCCATAATAAATGATTTTCTCTGGAAGAAATTTAAAATGTCAGTAAATCAATACAGTAATAAATTTTAAAATGGAATGATAATAAAAGAGCTTATAGATTTAAGAAAAACAAATGTGAACCAAAGTATCATCACTCTAATAGATGGATTAGAAATAGCAAAAGCCATAATAGAGCCAACAAAAAACCAAATGAGTAACATGGAAGAAAAGGCTGGTATATCATAGATAATGATAAGGAAAAATAAAAAGATTAAATGGATAATAGAGAATAATGATAAAGATAACTGGCCCAAGAAGTAAATAATTCAACATATAAACAGAAAAAATTATTAAAGATGTATCAAAGAAATTTCTGCTGTTGTGCTTTAAAATATGGAAAGGACAGCCTATGTTGAATGAAAAATTGATTCAATGATGAATAGTGTGGCAGTTCCTTTATGGCAAATTACAATGCCACAAATCAGAGAAGCTGTGGCTACAGAATACTAAGAAGGAAAAGTATGATCTAAGAATTATATATCCCATTGCTTTCTTAAGATAAAGTAAAAAGGCAATAAAAGGTGCAGAGCTTCTGTTTGGAGTGATTGAAATGTTTTGGTAATTGATGGTGATGTGATGGTAGCACAAAATTGTGAAATTAATTAACACCTGAATTATATATTTGAAAGTAGTTAAAATGGAAAAATTTAGGTTATATATATGTAATGGGAATTTTTAAAAATTAAAAATCATAGAATTCTACAACACAGAATGAACCCTAATGTAAACTATGGGCTCTGATTAATAGTATAATTAAAATATTGTACAAAGGTATCACTTTTTACAGTTGTTACAAAGGTAATACAAAATGTTAATAATAGGTAAAACTGTATGTGAGGAGTGTATGTGGGAACTCTCAACTTTCTGCAGGATTTCTCTGTAAAACTACAACTTCTCTAATTTAAAAAAATGAGAAAGCAACAACAACAACAACAAAAAGGCATTCTCAAATATTCAAAAAAACTTGGGAATATAATGCCCTGCACTGTATGTCTGGAACATAGGAGATTCCTTAGGTTCTGTAGTCCCTTTTCTTTTCTCTTTTGGATGTTTAATCATCTCATCTTTGACTTCTTGTTGAATCCATTTCATGGTCTCTTTAATTTTTCTAGAGTGAAAAGGATTTTTATGGAAAGAAAAACAAGTATCACTGTTGAAGTTAAGAAAAAGTTAAGAAGTCAAGAGTGCCTACTTTCACTACTGTTATTTAGCTTCATTCTAGAAATGCTAGCCCTTTTAGTTAGCGTCTGTATGCCTTTGACAAAGATAAAAGAGAAGAAATGAGAGACACTCTTGGTGGTCTTGGTAGGAAGAGAATTTGTACAAAGCTTTAGAGATTAATTTGGAAATATCTATCATATTCTTAAAATTTTTAAATAAGAATTTATTGTTTAATTTTAGATGTGATTGGTATTGTGATCATATTTTTAAGAGTCTTCTCTATTAGAGACATATGTAGCAATATTTACAGATGAAACAATATAAAGTCAGGGAGTTGCTTCAAAATAAATTCAGTGGTGAGGATGAATTATTATTGCTGAAGCTATTTGAAGGGTACCTGGGGCTTATTATACTATTCTCTCCTGTATATGTTTCAAATTTTCCATAGCAAAAAAATTAAGTAATGATCTTTGATCCTCCATTTCTGTTTTCCACATATATATTTATGAAGATACCAAGGAGGAATTTTCAAGAATATTTATTCAGTGCCTATAATAGCAAAAATAGTGGAAACAATACAAATTCCCCTCAGTAGGGAACTGCTTAAATAAATTACAGTTTATTCATGCAATAAAATTCAATGCAGCTGTTAAAAAAGAATGAGGTAGAGATATGCATGCTTATAGGACATCATCTCCAAGATAATATGACTAAGTAAACAGCCAAGGTACAGAAGTATGATATCCCATTCTATAACTTTATAGACATAAAATATTTTGGAAACATATCTAAGAAATTTTTAACTCTGAGAATGAGGATTGGATAGTTGGAAAGAAGGGGCTTCAGGTTAGGTCATACTTTTGCTTTCCATTTTATAACTGTTAGCCTGTTTTAATATTTAACCATGTTACTTTTAAAATTAAAAAATAAATTAGGAATTTGGCTTATTTAGAATTATATGTCAGAATCAATTATTGGACTTAAAATTATTAAGGGGTTTGTATTTTCAATAGTCTCCATATCCTTAGGTAAAATAATCAAAATAGCAGCATTGAATTGGTAATAATTTGTATTCTGTTTCTTTTACAGAAAATGATAGAAACCAGTGGAAAGAACAATATATTGAACGTTCAGTTGGAAAAGACTAACTGTTTATTAAAAGTAATGCAAACAAAGGAGGTCTCAATTAAAGAAGGTTAGTTCTTTACTTCCTGAAGAAAGATTATTTCTGGGAGTGATTTTTAGTACAACAGCAATTAATAATATGCTATACATTTATAAAGTGTTTTATAATCATATAGAACTTCCAAGTCTATCTCATTTTATCCTTTATATTGTCCTAAAAGATGGATAGGACTAGTATTATTACCCTACCTTAATAATGAAGAAAAACAGAATGGGAAAAGTTAAATGACCTGTCTGAGGCCAGTCTGCTAATAAATGGTAAGTCCAAGACTCAATCTAGGCTTTCAAAACCATGTGGAAAAAAAGTTGAATTTCATCCTCCCAATTATACCAAAATAAATTTCAGGTGGATCAAAAGCTTTCATGTTAAAAATTAAACTGTACACACATATATTTCCTTGCTCTAGCAACTGAAAAGGCCTAGAATGAACAATACTTCAGTAACAAGTATACCTAATGCCCAATTTTGATCTCTAATACCATTCTCCAGTGAAAGAAATCCGGGATCCTTGGAGAAATGACTGATTCTAGAATGGGAGCAGTAAATATACAAGATGAGTCTGGAGAATCTTATTGTGCCATACAGTAAGGTAGTGTTAAAAAACAATCCACAGTGATGGGGATTTGTCAAAGGCATACAGACGCTAACTAAAAGGGCTCTCAATGGCAAAAGCTATAACAATTTGAGCAAGAAAATAAAATAGGGTTGGATGATAACCCAAAGTATAAAATAAAAGCCTTGAGTTCATACTGATATAAATGATTGAATAAATAAAGTGAGGGAGAAGAGTCATATTTCTCATGCAGAAGACTTAAAAATAATTTATGTATCAAGAAGGTAAAGCATAACTCTTCACTCAAAGTGTGGGCTTCCTTCCCAAGAGTACAGTTTGGAAAGGAAGGAAAGTAGTATAATGGAGAAAACTAACAAAAACTACCTCAGGCAAGAGTTTAAGGTCAACATCAAATGTGATGTCATCTTGATAGTATATACCCTTGATAAGTTATGATGGAAATGGCACTTTACCTCTGAGATCTTCCTCTCCAAAACCCATGACTTCTATCTAATTATGAGATAAACATCAACAAAATCCCAATAGATGAACATTCTACAAAATACTTACCAGTACTCCTCAAAACTCTTAAGTTTATCGAAAATAAGGAAAGTTTAACAACTGTCACAGCCAAGAGGAACCTAAGGAAACATGACAATTAAATGTGATGTGGTATCATAGATGTTATCCTGGAACAGAAAGAGGACATAAGGTAAAAAACTAAAGAATCTGAATGAAATATAGACTTTAATTAATAACAATGAATCAAGGAGGACTTCCAGGAAGATGACATCAGAATAGGTAGGCAGGGCTCAACTCTTTTACAAAAACAATGGAGGCAGAGCAAAATGCCATCTGAGGGAGTCTCCTTGCAGACAAGGAAAGTGCTGTGCATCATCCAGGAGGACAAGGAACAGCGAAACAAAGAAGCCAAATGAAAACTGTAAGTTAATAGCCTCTGCAGACAGGAAATGCACCCATCTCCCACCCTCAAGATGAACAGCCTAGGTAAAACCTGTGGCTCACTGGAGCCAACTGAGAGGGGAAGAAATATCTTCCTCCCTGGAAGAGGGTGGGTGGTGAAGAGGGCAAAGAGTGATTTCTCTTCAGTGAGTTTAGCCAGAAAGTCCACTTTGAATCTTGGCTCTGGCCAGACAAGAATCATGGTCAAGTGGAGGTTGAAAGAGAAATTTCCATGGAAAGATTCTCTGAAGAGTGCCACCTACTGGCAGGCTGGGAAATGGCAGGAAGATAAAAGTTTTTTTAAGTCTCTCATGTACCAGACCCCTTGGATCTGATCTGCAGTGAATTAGTGGGTCCCTGGTCCTATTTTGATAACTGCATCTGGGCAATTTTAAAGACTTAAAACAAGTTGAACCAAAAATCAAAGAAGAGCCGTGAAACAAAACCATGAGGCAAGAGAGAGAAATTGACTGTCAGAGTAAATTCACCATGATAATCAGATGCCTAGACATCAGCAAAAAATTACAATTCATACCAAGAAACAGGAGATGATGGCCCTGCCAAAGGAGCATATCTAGAAGTCTGATGAAACACAGGGTTTAAGACAACTAATCAGTGATGTTCATACAAATCAGCTAAATCAACTGAAAGAGTTGAAGGAAAATATGGCTAACGAGATAAATGATATTAAGAGAACACTGGGTAAGCATAAAGAACAATTTGAAAGCCTGCAGATAAAAGTAACAGAGCTTATCAGAATGAAAGATACAATGGGAGAGATTAAAAATACATTAAGCTCTCTCTGCCTAGAGGGGCCCGCACCAAATCTTGGTGTGTATTTCCATCTTTCTCTCCCATTTCTTAGCAAGCTCTGTTCTTTCCCCCATTTCCCAAATAAATTCTTTTTACTGGCCTAACTAAACTAGCATGTTCATAGATTCTTTTATGCATCATAGCCAAGAACATAGAGGAATCCAATGCCTCCCTGTCTTCATTTGGCAAGCCATTGCCTGGAGAAATTTAAGTGAGTGGTGCTCCCTGTCCTCCGCCAGAAACTGCTATTAAAGTTAAAGGAATTGCCAGCTGGGTGCATTTAGCCTGAGTAAAGTCAGCTATCCAAGAAAGTGCCAGCTCACCAAAAGCACCTGACGGGATATACGTGTGCCAATCATTGGACAGCCTGAAACACCTCTTGAAGAGACAAAGTTAAGTACTGTCTGTGTCAAAGCCAGCTGTTCCTTCTAACTCTAGCCCAAATGCCTATTGCTAGAGGGAGAGCAAGCCAAACACCCCTTGAGAAATCTTGTCTGTTTTTATTTCCTGTAGTTTCTCCCTATACAATAACTAAAAGGGCAATGCCTCATTGCATCCCCCTCTTAGCTAGCTGTCTTAAGCATAACCACCACCATAGAAAACTGGGATTGGCAATTTATACCAACCCCATTATCTATTACAATCTCTCCCTAAAGCTAACTAACTGCATAGAAGAAACTAGCTGTGCCTTGGAAGTTCTAAAACAGCAAACAAATTCTCTTGCTGCTGTAGTACTTCAAAATTGCAGAGCCCTTAACATGCTAACAGCAGCATGGGGGTGTGTGGGGGGGAGGGGACGGACTTGTCTATCTCTCAAGAAAAATGCTGTTTCTATATAAATTGCTCTGGAATAGTCCTAAACAGCATTCGAAACATGCAAGATGAAGCCCACCAATTTCAGGGGAATGCAGCCTCTGAAGGCACCTGGCCTTTCTTACTTTTGTGGTCCAGTGTGTCATAGCTGACCCCCCCTTTTTGGACCCACTTACTACCATCTTCTTTATCCTTTTAGTGGGACCATGTATCTTCAAAATTCTAATTAAGTTTATTTCTTCCAGAATCAATGCCTTCCAAAACAAGATATTAGTCATGAGGGGATTTCAGCCAGTTCCAACCACAGTGTCTTCCCTCAACCTCAGTAGAATAGCCAGAGGTTTACGCCCTGTCAGGCAGGGACTACTACCCTAACCAGCAGGAAATAATTACAGAAGAATGATCATCACCCCTCAGCATCCCCTTAAGAATAAGGGCGTGAACTCTCTGAGGGGGAAGTTGAGGCAAGTTAGTACAGGGTAATGGAGGAGAAGACCCACAACATGGCTGACAGACAACATGGGTGGCAGACTGCATAGCCAGCAGACAACATGGCTGCAAGACCTTGCTGAGACCTTGAGTTTAACCTTGAGGTACCAGTTTCTCTTTCTGGGACCTCCCTTTGGCCCCAAATATTCCCAAAAGGCCTCACCATTGGCCCCCACCATAGATGGGGTAACCAATAACCACTGGGGCCCATCCCCTTATCATTAGCAAGGGGGTGAAATAATTGACAGTTTAAAAGGTAACCACATAAGGCAGAGTCTGCTCTCTCTGCCTAGAGGGGACCACACCAAATCTTGGTGTGTATTTCCATCTTTCTCTCCCATTACTCAGCAAGCTCTGTTCTTTCCCCCATTTCCCAAATAAATTATTTTTACTGGCCTAAAAAAATACATTAAAAACTTTTTAAAAAGGAAAAACATGTACATATAACAGCAGATTTGAAATGGCAGAGAAGATATAATTGATATTGAGGATAGAGCATCCGAACTTGAAGACAAGAGAACAGAGAGAAAAAAGAATGGGAAAAACTGAACCAAGGTATAGGGAATTGAATGACAAAATGAAATTCACAAACATACACATTTTAGTTGTCCCAGAAGAAGAGTACAGAGCAGGGACAGAAAGAATATTTGAGGAAATAATGACTGAAAATTTCCCAACCTTTATGAAAGACATAAATATCAATATCCAAGAACAACAACACACCTGAAACAGAAGAAATCTAAACAGACCCACATTAAACACCTACTATTCAGAATGACAAATACTAGAAATAAAGAGAGGATTCTAAAAGCAGCAAGAAAAAGCAATGCATCACATACAAGGAAAGCTTAATAAGGCTAAACGCCAGGCTCATCAGAAACCATGGAGGTGGGAAAGCAATGGTGTGATATATTTAAGGTACTGAAAGAGAAAAACAGCCAGCCAAGTTTTCTTGATCCAGCAAAAATTTCCTTCAAAAATGAGGGTGAATTTTAAGTTTTCATAGACAAACAAATACTGAGAAAGTATATTACCAAATGATTGTATTTACAAGAGCTACTAGAGGGAATGCTGCATCCTGAAAGGAAAAGACAAATGCAAAAGACTTGGAGAAAAGTGTAGAAATTAAGATTTTCAGTAAGGGTAAATTAAAGGGTAAAAAGACAGACAATAGTAAGATATGATAACAGAAAGTCAAGCGATAAAAAGGATGAAGTAAGTAATGCATTTACAGTAGTAACATTGAATGTTAATGGATTGAACGCCCCAATAAAAAAAAAATAGACTGACAAAATGGATTTTAAAAAATATAAGCCATCTATATGCTGTCTACAAGAGGCTCACCTTAGACATATGGACAAAAGCAAGTTGAAAATGAAAGATTGGAAAAAGATATTCCACAAAACTAGTAACCAAAAAAGATCTGGAGTAGTGGTACTAATATTGGATAAAAAGATTTTAAATGCAAAGCTATTATAAGAAATGAAGATGGTCAATATATATTAATAAAAGCTGCAATTCACCAAGAAAAGATAACGATAATAAATATTTGTGGGCCTACCCTGGGTGCCCCAACATACATGTGGCACACACTGGCTAACCTGAAGGAAGAAATAGATGTCTCTACATGAATAGTTGGAGATTTCAATACACCACTCTCAGCATTAGATAGAACATCTGTATAGAAGATAAATAAGGAATCAGAAAGCTTCAATAAGAGGATAAAGAAGCTAGACCTAACAGACATTTATAGAGCATAAACCCCAAAACAGCAGGATATGCATTCTTCTCACATGCTTATGGATACTTCTTCAGGAAAGACCATTTGTTAGGTCAAAAGAAAAGTCTCAGTAAAATTAAAAAGAATGAAACATACAAAGCAGTTTCTTTGAGCATAATTGAATAAAGCTGGAAATCAATAATGGATGGAAAATGGAAAATTCACAAATATATGGGGATTAAATAACACTCTGAATCAGTGGGTCAAGAAGAAGTTGCAAGAGAAATCAGTAAATATCTCAAGACAAATGAAAACAAAACATATAAAAACCTATAGGATTCAGCAAAGGCAGTGCTGAGAGGGAAATTTATAGCCCTCAATGCTTACATTAAAAAAGAAGAAAGACCTAAAAAAGAAGAAGACCCAAATTCATACCTTGAGAAACTAGAAAAAGAACATCAAATTAATCCCAAACAAAGCAGAATGAAAAAAAAAATCAGATCAGAAATAAATGAAATTGAGAACACCAAAAAACAGTGGATAGAATCAACAAAACCAAAAATTGGCTCTTCAAGAAGATCAACAAAATCGACAAACCCTTAGCTAGACTGGCAAAGAGGAAAAAAGAAAGAAGGTGCAAATAAATAAAATCAGAAATGAGAGGGGGGAGTTCACCATTGACACTGCAGAAATAAGAGGTATCTTAAGAGGATACTATGAACAACTGTATGCCAAAAAACTAGACAACAATGAGGTCATGGACAAATTTCTAGAAACACATCATCAAACTGCACTGAACCTAGAAGAAATAGAAGACAAACCAATCACAAGGAAAGAGATTGAATCATCAAATCCTCCCAAAAATGAAAAGTCCAGGACCAGACAGCTTCACAGTGAATTTTACCAATCATTCAAAGATGATCTAATATAAATCTTGACCAAGGTCTTCCAAAAAAAAAAAATTGAACAGTAAGGAATTCTACCAAAGTGATTCTATGAAGCCAACCTCACCCTAATACCAAAGCCAGATAAGGATACTATGAAAAGAGAAAATTACAGACCAATTTCTCTAGTGAATATAGATTTTTAAATCCTTAAAAAATACTTGCAAACCTAATCCAAAAGCACATTAAAAAATTATACACCGTGGTCAAGTGGGTTTTATCCCAGATGTGAAAGGATGGTTCAACACAAGAAAATCAATTAGTATAATAAACCACATTAAAAATTTGAAGAAGAAAAATCACATGATCTTCTTGATTGATGCAGAAGAGGCATTTGATAAAATACAGCATCCTTTCATGATCAAAATACTCCAAAAGATAAGAATAGAAGGAAGCTTCCTTAGCATGGCAAAGTGCATATATAAGAAACACAGAGCTAACATTGTACTCAACAATGAAAGATTGAAAGCTATCCTGCTGAGATTGGAAATAAGACAAGGATGTCCTCTGTCACTACTGTTATTCAATATTGTGCTAGAAGTTCTAGGTAGAGGAATTAAGTAAGAAAAAGTAATAAAAAGGCACCCAAATAGGAAAGGAAGAAGTAAAACTTTCCTTGGTCTCTGATGATATGCTCCCATTCTTAGAAAATCCCCCAAAATCCACAACAAAGCTACTAGAACTAAGAGAAGTGTTCAACAAAGTGAAGGGATACAAGATTAATACACATAAATCACTAGTGTTTCTATACACTTATGAATGAACAATCTGAAAACATGAGAAAAAAAAATCCATTTATAATAGTAACTAAAAGAATCAAATATTTTGAAATAAACTTAACTGAGGACATAAGACATTGCTAAAGGAAATGAGAGAAGACCTAAATAAATGGAAGGACATTCTGTGTTCATGGATTGGAAGACTAAATATCGTTAAGATGTCAACTCTATCCAAACCAATTTACAGATTAAATGCAATCCCAATAAAAATCCCAAAAGCCTTTTTTGCAGAAATGGAAAAGCCAATTATCAAATTTATTTGGAAGGGTAAGGGGACCCAAAATAGCCAAAAATGTTCTTAAAAAGAACATTGGAGGACCCTCACTCCCTGAATATAAAGCATGTTACTCAGATATAGTGGAAAAAACAGCATGGTACTCACATAAACAGACATATTGACCAATGGAATCAAGTTGAGAATTCAGAAATAGACCCTAACATCCACTGTCAAGTGATTTTTGACAAGGCTGCAAACCCACCCAGCTGGGTCAGAACAGTCTAGTCATCAAATTGTACTGGAAGAACTGAATATCCATAGTTGAAAGAAAGAAAGAGGACTCTATCTCACACCTTATAAAAAAATTAACTCAAAATGGATCAATGACCTTAAGAGCCAGGACTATAAGAGTCCTAGAAGAAAATGTTGGGAAATGTCTTCAAGATCCTGTGGTAGGTGGCGGTTGCTTAAACCTTACACCCAAAGCATGAACAGCAAAAGAAAAAAAAATAGATAAATGGGGCCTCCTCAAAATTAAACACTTTTGTGCTACAAATGACTTTATTAAGAAGGTGAAAAGGTGGTCTACTCAATGGGAGAATATTTTCAGAAACCACATATCCAATAAGGGTTTGATCTCTATGTTATATAAAGAGATCATACAACAACAACAATAAAAAGACAAGCAACCCAATTTTAAAATGAGCAAAGTACTTGAACAGACAGTTTTCCAAGGAAGAAATACAAATGGTGAAAAAGTACATGAAAAGATACTCAACATCACTAGCTGTTAGGGAAATACAGATCAAAACTACAATGAGATATCATTTCATGCCTTCGGAAATGGCCGTTATTAAAAAAAAAACAAAAACAAAAACAGAAAACTACAGATGCTGGAGAAGATGCAAAGAAATAGTAACACTCCTTCACTCTTGGTGGGAATGTAAAATGGTGTAACCTCTATGGAGGACAGTTGGTGGTTCCTCAGGAAGCTAAATGTAGAACTGCCATATGATCCAGCAATCCTGCTACTAGGAATATATTCAGAAGAACTGAAAGCAGGGACATGGACAGACATTTGCATACTTACGTTCATAGCTGTATTATTCACAATTGCAAAAGATGGAAACAACCCAAGTGTCCATCAACAGATGAATGGATAAACAAAATGTGGTATATACATACAATGGGTTACTATTCAGCTGTAAGAAGTAGGGATGTATATGACAACGTAAATGAATGTTGAGGACATTATGTTGAGTGAAATAAGCCAGACACAAAAGTACAATTATTGTATAGTCTCACTAATATGAACTAAATACAATGAGTAAACTCATCTCATGGAATTAAACTCTAGAGTATAGATTACTGGGAGATAGAACGTGGGTTGAGAAGTGGGACCTGATGCTGAGTGTATGTAGAATGTTTAATAAGGTGGATTGTAAATGTGAGGAAATGGTTGGAGTTGAGAGCAACATTTTATAGTGAGTATAAGGGATTAGTCTAGGGAGGTTAATGTCAATTGAAAGAAAGCTAGAGGATTGCCTCAGGATGATACAACATAGTGATTCTGGTGGTAGATGATGATTGTGGTTAATACAACAAACACAGGACTGTTCCTCTATTACAAGGTGTTAAGAATAAGAGATACATGGAAAAATAAAACTAATGTAACATATAGACTATAGTTAACAGTATATTGCAATATTTTGGCAGCAGTGGCAGAGAAGGTACTATATCAATGCTGAGGGTCAATAATGGGAGGTTATAAGCAGGTATGGAGTTTTTCCTTTTGGAGTAATGAAAACGTTCTGAAATGCATTGAGCTGATGACAGCACAGCTATGTGAAATTGAGAGCCACCGAGGTACACTTTGGATGGCTTGTACAGGGCAGGGAACCATATAACACAGTGAATCCTGAAGACAATGATGGACTGTGGTTAACAGTACAAATATAAGAACACTCTCTCATGAACCATAACAAATATACAATACTAATACATGGTGTTAATAATAGGATGGTTTGTGGGAAATATACACCAAGTATGAGCTATGGGCTATAGATAGCAGTTATATTATGACAATGGTATTTCATAGTTTATAACAAATGTTTCACAAAATGTGGGTGTTGGTGGTGGGGCAATGTTGGGAATCCTGTATGGTATGCGCGATTGTTTTGTAAACTCACAACTTCTCAAAAATTATAGACTTACTGTGATTCAAGCAATGGAAGAACTTATTGATATGGAGGCAGTGGCCACTGGAGGTTGTGAGGGGAGGGACAGGGAAAAACGGGTAATATGGGGGCATTTTTGGGACTTAGGAATTGCTCTGAATGACATTACAATGACAGATACTCATCATTATATATCTTGCTATAACTTACAAAATTGTGTGGGAGAGAGTGTAAACTATAGTGTAAACTATAATCCATGCTTAGTGGCAATGCTCCAAAATGTGTTCATCAATTGTAACAAATGTACCACAATAATGAAGGATACTGTTGATGTGGGAAAATGTGGGAGGGGTAGGGAGCAGGTCAAATGGGAATCCCCTATATTTTTAATGCAACATTTATGTAATCTAAGTATCTTTAAAAAAATAAAAAAGTATATTAAAAATAATATTAACAAATCAATATTGTTTCATTAATTATAACAAATGTAAGATGTAAATAATGAGTGAAACTGGATGGGAATTTGTACTGTCTTCACAATTTTTCTGTGCATCTATAACTGTTCTTAAAAATAGTTTATTAAAGGAAAATAATCTCAAAAATCTTGAAGAAAATGTAGAATTTTTTAGGATTTGTATGTTTGACTTTTAATGATGAAAAAATTCTTCAGGACAAAAAAATTGGCACAAAGTAAAATATCTAAAAGTTTTGAGTCTCATATCACAGGCAAGTTAATGTGAAAAAGACCATGATCAATAGAAAACTAGGAAGAGTACATGATTTAATATCACAGAAAATGAAAATAAAATCACTCATTAATATATGAAAAGAGTTTTAATCTCATAATTTAAATATTCTACATGAAATGTCATTTTTCCCATCAGACTGACAATGAACAAAAAGTTTAATAGCATATTTCATTGGAAAGGATGTAAAGAAAAAGTTATTCCCATATTTTGCTAGTTAAGTGGTAAAACTTCTTTGGAAAATAGTTTCATAATAGCTACCAAAACTAAAAATCAGCCCCCATAACTTCTAGGGACTATAGCAGAGTAGGGAGCTCCAAGAATCAGTCCTTCCACCAAAACAAGTATTATACAGGTAGGAACTGTATGAAACACCTATTTTGAAATTCCAGAGGCAAGAAGAACACTGTACAATATGAAGGTAAGACCAGGAAGATGAGGCTGATAAATTATGGTTAAAAAAACTGTAAATTTCTCTATCCCCTCAGTGTCTACCAGCACCCATCCCCCACTCTTGCAGCAGGACTTCACAAGGCCCAGTCCCAGGATAGCTGGGGCTGAAAGAGACTCACATTAAAGTCAAAGATACAGGTAGGTTGAGGGTGAACAGATGGGAAAAAATATACTATGCAAGTAGTAACCTAAGCAGAGCTGTGTTGGCTACACTAATATTGGATAAAATGGACTTCAAGCTAAAAACTGTAATGAGAGATAAAGATGGTTATTACATAACAAGAAAGAACACAATTCAACAGGAAGGTATAACAATTATAAATATATATGCACCTAAGAGCAGAGTCCCAAAATATACTGACAGATTTGAAGGGACAAATGATGGTTCTAAATTAATAGTAGGACACTTTAACACACTGCTCTCAATAATGAATAGAACATAGTCAGAAGATCAATAAGGAAGTATAGGACTTGAATGATACACTAAATCAACTAGACCTAACAGACATATAGAATGCTGCACCCAACAAAAACAGAATGCACATTATTCTCAGATGCACATGGATCATTCTCCAGTACAGACCACATGTTGGGTCACAAACCAAATCAATAAATTAAAAAATATTGAAATCATACACTGTATATTCTCCGACCAAAAAGAAATGAAGCTAGAAATAAAAAATGGAGGGAAACAGGAAAATTCACAAATATTTGGAAAGTAAACAAAATACTCTTAAATAGCCAATGGATTAAAGAGGAAATCTGAAACAAAATTAGGATATACCTTGAGGTGAATGAAAAAGAAAATACAACATACCCAAACTTAAGGGATGCAGCAAAGGCAGTGCTAAGAGGGAAATTTATAGCTCTAAATGCTTATGTTAAAAAAAAAAAGAAAGACTTTAAATCAGAGCTGAAACCTCAAAATAGGAAGAAACAGGAATAGAAGGGCAAACTATACCCAAAACAAGCATAAGGAAGGAAATAACAAAGAGTAGTGTGGAGATAAATGAACTAGAAATCAGAAAAAAACAATACCATGTAATGACAAAACCAAAAGTTGGTTCCTTAAAGATTAATAAAATTGACAAACCTTTCGCTATACTGACAAAGAAAAAGTGAGAGTGGATACATATAATGAAAACCAGAAATGAAAAGAAGGATATCTCTACCAGCCCTGATGAAATAAAAAGGACTATAAAAGGATACTATGAACAACTGTATGCCAATAAATTGGATAACCTGGAAGAAATGGACAAATTCTTAGAAACAAAAAACTACTTAAATTGATTCAA